>CAJUXJ010001972.1:0-83507 GCA_910589775.1 Avena eriantha | reverse complement strand
TCTCTGAAGAGAACACACATTTCAATGACGCTGGTGGATTCATATGTGGTATGTGAAAAGAACACACATGCAATTACTCCAGTTGTTGTTAGTAGAAAGAACACACATGCAATGACACTGGTAGATCCATGTGTGGTCTCTGAAGAGAACACACATGCAATGACTCTTGTTGTTGTTAATAAAAATAACACAACTGCAATGACTCTGGTTTTTGTTAGCAAAAAGAGCACATATGCAATAACATTGGTGGATCCATGTGTGGGCTCTGAAGAGAACACACATGCAATGACTCTGGTTGTTGTTAGTAAAAAGAGCTCACATGCAATGACACTGGTGGATCTATAGGTGGATTGTGAAAAGAGCACACATGCAATGACACTGGTGGATCCATATATGGTATGTGAAAAGAAGACACATCCAATGACTCCAGTTGTTGTTAGTAAAAGAACACACATGCAATGGCACTGGTGGATCCATGTGTGGTCTCTGAAGAGAACACACATTTCAATGATACTGGTGGATCCATATGTGGTATGTGAAAAGATCTCACATGAAATGACACTAGTGGATCCATGTGTGGTCTCTGAAGAGAACACACATCCAATGACTCTCTCTGTTGTTAGTCAGAAGAGCACACATGCAATGACACTGGTCGATCCATATGTGGTATGTGAAAAGAACACACACGCAATGCCTCCCGTTGTTGTTAGTAAAAAGAACATGCATGCAATGACAATGGGGGATCCATGTGTGGTTTCTAAAGAGAACACACATTTCAATGACACTGGTGGATCCATATGTGGTATGTGAAAAGAACACACATGAAATGACTCCAGTTGTTGTTAATAATAAGAACACACATGCAATGACACTAGTGGATCCATGTGTGGTCTCTTAAGAGAACACACATGCAATGACTCTAGTTGTTGCTAGTAAAAAGAGCACACATGCAATGACACTGGTGGATCCATAGGTGGATTGTGAAAAGAGCACACATCCAATGACACTGGTGGATCCATATGTGGTATGTGAAAAGAACACACATGCAATGACTCTAGTTATTGTTAGTAAAAAGATTACACATGCGATGACACTGGTGGATCCATGTGTGGCTTATAAAGAGAACACACATTTTAATGACACTGCTGGATCCATACGTGGTATGTGAAAAGAATAGTCATGAAATGACTCTAGTTCTTGTTAGTAAAAAGAACACACATGCAATGATACTGGTGGATCCATGTGTGGTCTCTGAAGAGAACACACATGCAATGACTCTGGTTGTTGTTAGTAAAAAGAGCACACATGCAATGAGAGTGGTGGATCCATATGTGGTATGTGAAAAGAACACACATGCAATGACTCAAGTTGTTGTTAGTAAAAAGAACACACATGCAATGACACTGGTGGATTCATGTGTGGTCTCTGAAGAGAACACACATTTCAATGACACTGGTGGATCCATATGTGGTATGTGAAAAGAACACACATGCAATGAATCCAGTTGTTGTTAGTAAATAGAACACACATGCAATGACACTAGTGGATCCATTTGTGGTCTCTTAAGAGAACACACATGCAATGACTCTAGTTGTTATTAGTAAAAATAAAACACATGCAATGACTCTGGTTGTTGTCAGTAAAAAGAGCACACATGTAATGACATTGGTGGATCCATGTCTGGTGTCTTAAGAGAACACACATTTCAATGACACTGGTGGATCCATGTGTGGTCTTTGAAGAGAACACACATGCAATGACTCAGGTTGTTGTTAGTAAAAAGAGCACACATGCAATAACACTAGTGGATCCATAGGTGGACTGTGAAAAGAGCACACATGCAATGACACTGGTGGATCCATGTGTGGTATGTGAAAAGAACACACATGAAATGACTCTAGTTGTTGTTAGTAAAAAGAACACACATGCAATGACACTGGTGGATCCATGTGTGGTCTATAAATAGAACACACATTTCAATGACACTGGTGGATCCATATGTGGTATGTGAAAAGAACACACATGAAATGACTCTAGTTGTGGTATTTGAAAAGAACACACATGCAATGACACTGGTGGATCCATGTGTGGTATTTGAAAAGAACACACATGCAAAGACTCTAGCTGTTGTTAGTAAGAAGAGCACACATTTGAATGACACTGGTGGATCCATATGTGGTATGTGAAACGAACACACATGCAATGACACTGGTGGATCCATGTGTGGTCTCTAAATAGAACACACATTTCAATGACACTGGTGGATCCATATGTGGTATGTGAAAAGAACACACATGAAATGACTCTAGTTGTGGTATTTGAAAAGAACACACATGCAATGACACTGGTGGATCCATGTGTGGTATTTGAAAAGAACACACATGCAAAGACTCTAGCTGTTGTTAGTAAGAAGAGCACACATTTCAATGACACTGGTGGATCCATATGTGGTATGTGAAACGAACACACATGCAATGACACTGGTGGATCCATGTGTGGTCGTTGAACAAAACACACATTTTAATGACACTGGTGGATCCATATGTGGTATGTGAAAAGAACACACATGAAATGACTCTGGTTGTTGTTAGTAAAAAGAATACACATGCAATGACACTGGTGGATCCATGTGTGGTCTCTGAAGAGAACACACATGCAATGACTCTGGTTGTTGTTAGTAAAAAGAGCACACATGGAATGACACTGGTGGATTGTGGAAAGAACACACATGCAATGACACTGGTGGATTCATATGTGGTATGTGAAAAGAACACACATGCAATGACTCTGGTTTTTGTTAGTAAAAAGAGCACACATGCAATGACTGTGGGTTTGCAGCGTAGAAAACAAAAAAATTCCTACGGTGGGAACTATACGCCAAGATCTATCTACTAGATACAAGCAACGGGTGGATATACATCCATAGAGAACTTACCCTCGAAGACAACAAAGCTTTGTTAACGAGTTGCAACTCGTGGATGATGTAGTCGTACACTTGCCGATCTCCAGATCGTGATGAGGTCCATCAGGTCCAGCTCCAGCACGTCCATCAGATCCAGCTCCAGCATCTCCAGCACCACCAAGTCTAGCACCGCAAAGCAGCGGTGCATTTGTGATCAGACACACGTCCGGTACCCCGACAACCTTTGTCCCTCGCTCCAGCAAAACAACAGAAGCAGCAACTCCTTTCCAAGTAAAGCCACCGGGAACATGTATCTCGCTAATCCGACCCCATGGGGGAAAATACTAGAGGGGAGAGAGATCCTTCACAAGGAAGTGTGAGGAAGAAGGGGTGTGAGGGGGCCTTTTATAGGAGGAGGGGGTACCCCTCCCCCATGGCTGGCTCCCCATGGGAGGGTGACTCCTCACCTCCCCCATTCATGTGGTGGTAACCCCTCCACATTAAAATGCCCCTTCACATTCTCTTTTAAAGTCTCCACTTTAAATGCATTAAATTTCTCCAAATTTAATGCTCTCTCATTTAATAAAAAACTTTTATTAATTTTATTCAGAATTTTGTTAATTACTTTAATTAACAAACATTCACATAAAACCCCCTGCAACATTTCAATATTACATACAGAAGAGTTTATGCAATTTCACCACAAACAGTTTCGGTGTCTATTGAAATAATTCCAGCGCTTTCTTAAATCTTTATCTGAAACATATTTGCTCCAAATGGTGTCGGTATCCCTTAAGTGTGTCACCCTATGGTTCGCGAATAATGCAGACATTATCGAGACCCCTCTCAGATCAATTACCTAGAGATCCATACTGACTCCTACACATTCAATGATGACTTCTGTGATCGTGAGAACCTTTAACGCTAGTAACTAAATCCCTTTGTCTCGCGATATATTACATGTCCTATATTCGATCATTGGTATCTCCATACCTAGTTTGATCTCATTGCCGACATGCACTCTTTTCTCGTTCCCGTGATGTAACATTCTAGTGATCACATCACTTGCTTGCAAGCTATCTTAATGTGATATCACCGAGAGGGCCCAGAGTATATCTATCCGTCATCAGGATGGACAAATACCACTCTTGATCCATGAGCCTCAACATAACACCTTTGTAGCACTGAACCCACCTTTATAGTCACCCTGTTACGGTGTGACGTTTGATGTTATCAAGATACTCTTCCGGTGTCAGCAATTAACATGATCTCATCGTCTAAGGACTAAGATTACTTCGTATGATGTTATAGCAATATAAACATAATGACTTTGATCGTAATGCTATACTTCGGATGAATGTTCATCACATCATTCCACCAATGTTGTGACCTCGTTATTAACAACATCCAATGTACATGATCAGGAAACCTTGATCATCTTGTTAATCAACAAGCTAGTTTATATGAGAGGTAGTACTAGGAACTTTGTATTTTGTTTATTAAACACACATGTATTAACGTTTCCAATTAATACAATTATAGCATGCAAAATAGACATTTATCATAAACATGGAATAAGATAATAACCACTTTATTATTGCCTCTCGGGCATATTCCCTCTAGTCTCCCAGTTGCACTAGAGTCAATAATCTAGTTTGTAAACTTGTATATACAATACCTAGGTGTTTAATATACGCGTTTGCTAGTGGTTAACATAATATCTAGATCTGGCACTTTCAGGTCCGTGTGTATTTGCATGTCTTTGCGTCTCTACGCATCACTCATTTTCAAATGAGATGGCATTGTATAAATTTTGTCCTTTAGTGAGACCTTTAGTTCGTTCGGGTTAAAATATGTTGATATTATTGTCATACAATATATCTTCATAGTATTAGCCCACTTTGAACCATAGCTAGTTTGATAACAAACTTCTTAACACAAATGCCCTCCTTTGCTGCTACTATAGCAGTCATATACTTAGCCTTTTGTTGTAGTATCCATCACAATGTGTCAACTTTGGAACTTATCCAAATCCATCATGGAACATCCTTTCCATTACATTGTGCCACCGATAGTATAAATTGATATAAATTTAATTTGTATCTTGTGACAAAACTAGTATCAATGTAACACTTTACAATGAACTACCTTTAACTATTTGTCACTTATACATGATATATTCTTAGTTCTTCCAAATCTCATAAGAATATATTTACTATTGTCCAATGATCATCTTATGAATCATTCCGGTATGTGCTCACAACATTTAGAGCATAGGACATTCTGGATATATACATATCACGGTATAATCTATCAAAATCTTCATGTGATTTTACTCACCAAGTGTTGAAACACTTGAATTTCGATACAATCCTTTCCATGCAGCAAGAACCTTTCTTGTTGTTTCCATATTGAACCCTTTCATTATCTCATATATGTACGTCTAGCATAACCATATTAGCGCCTCAATCTATCCATATAGACATTGATGCCAAATATTCCGGTTTTGCCCAAGTCTTTCATCAAAATCTTATTTTAATGAAATTCTTAACTTGTGTCAATACAAGATACATCATTTCCAATCAACAATATGTCCTCTACATAATGTATTAGAAATATGTCTCAGCGCTCCCACTTAATTTCTTGCAAATGCAAGCATCTTCATCATCTCCGATGAATTTAAAACACTTTTAACAGTTTCATCATGGTGAAGATTCCAACTCCGCTATGCTTACTTCAACTATTGAAGTTTGCATGCCCTTTTTAGCACCCTTTGAATTAACAAAACCCTTCGGACCGTGTCTTGTACACGTCCTAGGTAAGCATTCTATTACAAGAATATTGTTTTGTTTGTTCAACTAGCATACATCAAATTATATGTAGTGGTTGCTACATTAATCCGTCAAGACAAAATATCGTTATGAAAGATCAAATCTTGTCATAGTCAATTCCTTGAACATTGCCGTAAACTTCTTTCCGACATGTCGATTATTTCATAGATGTTAAACATCCATGTCTATT
Source organism: Avena eriantha (assembly GCA_910589775.1). NCBI lineage: Eukaryota > Viridiplantae > Streptophyta > Magnoliopsida > Poales > Poaceae > Avena > Avena eriantha. Next base: position 77,584 of record CAJUXJ010001972.1, on the reverse strand, counting down.
TCTTTATAGATGCAAACACAACCGATAGGCTTCGCGCCTTTCCGGAGGGTCTTCCAAGTTCAGAAACTTGATTTCTCATGTATGGTTACTATCACGGATTCTATGACTTGTATTCATTTTATGGAGTCAGGGCCCATCATCTCTTCTTTGCATGTAGTCGGTTCATCATTGTCAAAACAATAACGACTTGTTTATCACATCTTACTATTTGATTCTTACCGACCCACACGATTCAATATGAACTCTAATCTCCGAGATCACACCCTTTGTAATCACGGGATCCATGAGCATTGTGGCCGCCACCGGGACACTTTCCGGCGCTGCGCTACTTAGCACATATAGCTAAGGTTCAACAACCTTATCAAAGTTCTGTTGTCCTCCCACTTAACTTTTCGCGAAAAATTCCTTCTCAAGAAACTTGACGTTCCAAGCGGTCGTCGGTGTTATGGTGAAATTCCCAACAAATTCTTTGGGATAACCTACAAAGACGTGCTTATCCGACTTTGGTTGTAAACATTTTACTTATGCATAGCATACCAAAATTTCAGAAAAAAGACAATTCAGGTTTTATCCCAAAACGTAACTTATATGGTGTCCTTTCAATGGATCACGATGGCGCACTTTTTAGTGTAAAAGCGATAGTCTCTAAAGCTTCAATCCTTAAAACATAATGGAAGTTTTATAAATGACACCTTTGATCTTACCATGTCAAACATGGTTTGATTTCATCTCACGAATATGCCATACTCCTATGGTTTATCGGGAAACACAAATCATGGAAAAATTCTTCAAAGCTTAGGTGTTTTCTAAACATGTAACTCAAATATCTTCCTTTATGATCGAATCATAAAATCTCTATTTTCTTATTACAATGATTCTCCACTTCATCTTTAAAGTCTTTGAACAATTTTCAAATGTTTCATACTTCTTCCTTATTAAGTAAATATATAGATATATTCACTTAAATTTCTTGAGAAAGCATATGAAGCAAAAAGATCCATCGCATATGGCTACATATAATGGAATATATACAACAATATGTATAATATCCAATAAGTTAGTCATCCATTCCTCTTTGGCCTATGGACGGAGTTTCAATTATCTCGAGGAAAGTTTCACAAGCGTCAATTGATCAAAATCAAAAGACTCCAAAAATTCATCTACACGGAGTTTCTTCATGTTTACTTTCCAATATAATTCAAATAGCGATGTCACTTCATAAGTGATCTTCCAATCATTTGTCTTACGACATTTTAGCAATAATGTTTATGGATGTGATTTCTCCAACTAGACTTGTAAAAGTTCATCCATCCTTTATGGAATACGGTAATTTATTTGAACAACCATTGTTCTCGTAATACCGGAACAAAATAACAATTATTAAAACAAATCTTGAAGTCTAGGTTTGACAACAACGAGAAACACAATAACACTTTATTTGTTTTCCATGAACATCATCACTTATTATTTTGCCAGTTACTTAGGCCGTTGTAGTTCATGAATTGTGTTGTTCTGTATGACACTTCACACCAACCAATTTGGTATCCAATACCTCAGAACGAAATTGTTTAACAAGCAAGGAATACAACCAGAACATGTATATCTTCTATATACCTAAGTTGGACATCTCCAACCTTTTCTTTTCTGCAAAATATTTTATAGATTCTCTTTCAACAATTCCTTTTCTTTTAAAAGAATCTATCAACATCAATAGTGGTGTCATTCACATGACACATAGTACAAAGTCTATATAGTCAAATACTAATACCTTTGGACTTGCACTTTGAAGTGGATCACCATCATCAAATGTTTGGTGTTCTTTCAGAAATCCATTCTTTAGTAATCTATTAGTGTAGTAAACATTTTACCTACATCTTCTATTCATCCTTATCATGACAACTTTCATGATCAAGCTACTATAGCCTATAAGGAAGAATCACGAGTATAAAGTTAGTTCCCCAAATCTTTTTGGGAGATCCGGATGCTTAGCATCTCCATCCTTCACAAATTCTCATACAATATGAGAACATGTATTTTGCTAAATTATACTCTATCATAATGCAACCAAAAACATTGTTTCAGATATCACAATATCTTTCACACATGATGGTTTCTGAAACAATTTTCAGCTCCTATATAATCTTGATATTAAAACAACTTTTGAATATCAATAATCATGGAGGCAAACATGATACTTTAGATACTAACATTAGAATTCTTACTCTTGATTTAATACTACTTATTAAACTTCATGGAGTAAATAGAGTTTGCTGAAAGTTTGCAATAGGTCTTATAAACTTTAAATTGACATTCAAAAACATACGATACCAATTCGTAAAGTAAATATCCAGAATTCTATTGTTCTATTATCTCAATTAAAACTAAGCATAGGTAGTGAACAGATGCCAATGACTACAACAAATTATGCCAATTCACTTTGATTTAGTTTATTACAAATTGAGTTCGACTAATCCAAATTAGAAATGAACTCCCACTCAAAAACGACATCCCTCGTGCCTTTTTGGTGATTACATGAACCAAATCCACTACACCAAGTCCGATCATCACTTGAGTCGGTGTAGCTTCAAAGGCGAGCATCAATATGGGCATCATATCAACTATATGACTTCTTCTTAACCTTTCAGTCCGTGTTCCGAGGCCATGTCTATACATGCTAGGCTCGTCAAGTAAGAACCTTAGTATTCTGCATGTGTAAAACTGTCTTACACCCGTTGTATGAAAGGGCGGAGTCGAGTACACCTGATCATCACGTGAGGTCTCAAAACATGATCCATAGGACGGTGCATACTTAAGGAAGAACACATTTTTATCTTGATATCTAAATGAGGGATCATCTTAAAATGCTACTAAAACACCAAACTAGCAATATAAGATGCAAACATCATATGTGTAAAGTGGAATGATATGGTCCATGCATTTGATCATCATCATGTGCATCGTGGTATGATCTCTATCATTCCTTTCTGTGTAAGGCCAAGGTCTATGGAACTTACACGTTAAGTGTGTTGTAAGAGTATCTACCATACATCCACTTACAACATTACCATATCAAGACACTAGCCCAACAACGATCTAAACTAGACGCATCTAATTTATCCATTGCAAGTTTTACGTGGCTTAGGGCTTTCGGAGATACAACCGGTCTTACCTACGAACATTAAACCACAAAAAGGATAACCAAGTTATTAGCAACTCGTTGTAAATCAGATATTGACTATAGTAGGAGAGACAGACACCCGCCAGCCACTTATGCAAAACTAGTTGCATGTCAGTCGTGGAACCAGTCTCATGTACGATGACATGTAAGGTTGGTCCGGGCTGCTTCATCCCACTATGCCACCAATATCCAAAATACATGAAAGAAGCAATAACATGATCATCATCGCCCACATATAAACATATGTGTACTACCTGTTCAAACCACCTACGCATAGATCAGGCTCTGATACCACTGTTGGGTTTGCAGCATAGAAAACAAAAAAATTCCTACGATGGGAACTATACGCCAAGATCTATCTACTAGATACAAGCAACGGGCGGATATACATCCATAGAGAACTTACCCTCGAAGACAACAAAGATTTGTTAACGACTTGGAACTTGTGGATGATGTAGTCGTACACTTGCCGATCTCAAGATCGTGATGAAGTCCAGCAGGTCCGGCTCCAGCACGTCCATCAGATCCAGCTCCAGCATGTCCAGGACCACCAAGTCCAGCACCGCAAAGCAGCGGTGCATCCGTGATCGCACACATGTCCTGTACCCCGACAACCTCCGTCCCTCGCTCCAGCAAAGCAGCAGAACCAGCAACTCCTTTCTAGATAAAGCCACCGGGAACATGTATCTCGATAATCCGAGACCATGGGGGAAAAATACTAGAGGGGGAGAGAGATCCTTCACGAGGAGGTGTGAGGAATAAGGGGTGTGAGGGGGACTTTTATAGGAGGAGGGGGGTACCCCTCCCCCATGGCTGGCGCCGCATGGGAGGGTGACTCCTCACCTACCCCATTCATGTGGTGGTAACCCCTCCACATTAAAATGCCCCTTCACATTCTCTTTTAAAGTCTCCACTTTAAATGCATTAAATTTCTCCAAATTTAATGCTCTCTCATTTAATAAAAATCTTTTATTAATTTTAATCAGAATTTTGTTAATTAATTTAACTAACAAACATTCACATAAACCCCCTGCAACATTTCAATATTACATGCAGAACCAATTTCAGCAATTTCACCTGAAACAGTTTTGGTGTATATTGAAATAATTACATCGCTTTCTTAAATATTTATCTGAAACATATTTGCTCCAAATGGTGTCGGTATCCCTTAAGTGTGTCACCCTATGGTTCGCGAATAATGTAGACATGATCGAGACCCCTCTCAGATCAATAATCAAAAGCGGGACCTGGAGATCCATACTGACTCCTACACATTCAACGATGACTTCTGTGATCGTGAGAACCTTTAATGCTAGTAACTAAATCCCTTTGTCTCGCGATATATTACATGTCCGAGATTCGATCATCGGTATCTCCATACCTAGTTTGATCTCGTTGCCAACATGCACTCTTTTCTCATTCCCATGATATAACATTCTAGGGATCACATCACTTGCTTGCAAGCTATCTTAATGTGATATCACCAAGACGGCCCAGAGTATATCTATCCGTCATGGGGATGGACAAATCCCACTCTTGATCCATGAGCCTCAACATAACACCTTTGTAGCACTGAACCCACCTTTATAGTCACCCTGTTACGGTGTGACGTTTGATGTTATCAAGATACTCTTCCGGTGTCAGTAATTAACATGATCTCATGGTCTAAGCACTCAAATTACTTCGTATGATGTTATAGCAATATAAACATAATGACTTTGATCATAATGCTATACTTCGGATGAATGTTCATCACATCATTCCACCAATGTTGTGACCTCGTTATGAACAACATCCAATGTCCATGATCAGGAAACCTTGATCATCTTGTTAATCAACAAGATAGTTTATATGAGAGGGAGTAGTAGGAACTTTGTATTTTGTTTATTAAACACACATGTATTAACGTTTCTAGTTAATACAATTATAGCATGCAAAAATAAACATTTATCATAAACATGGAATAAGATAATAACCACTTTATTATTGCCTCTCGGGCATATTCCCTTCAGGTACCCCACGCTCCTGCGCGGCTGGTACGAGCTTCGACATCGCAGTGTCCTCGATTGCCGATGTTGATTGATCCTGGAGCGGTCGGACACGACGTGCTGCCTCAGCAGGCGACTCACGAGCGTGAACAATGCAGCGAAGAGCCGAGGATGCAGGACGGTCCGTGGACGGCTTGGACCTGTCATTGCCACGGCGAGGGGGCATCGTGCTCGAGGTAGTTGCTCCGAATGGTCGATGGCAGGTACACAGAGTGGGGAGCCGATCTGATCAAGGATGAGCAGCGGTTTCGTGCGTCGTATCCATGCATGCATTTGTTGATTATCAAAAAAAGAAGAAAGAAGTAATATCTCGCGTACTGAACATAATTTGATAACAACAAAAGTGGCACAGTGTATTCTAGACTCATAAATATCCCGTGCGTGCTTGTCACGTGGAGTTTAACGGAGTTCGACGTGCCGACGTGATCGTGCAGCAGTTGCGCGCGTCATTGCCCCATCAACACATGACACACGCACGCGGGATGTGCGCGCCGATTCCCGTGATGACCACCCGGCTCGCACTCCCCTTATTGTATACTGGATTTTTGGCGGCACCAAAACCATTGAAGTGTCCATCACAATAAAGACAAGTCCCATCATTCCCTACCCCTGCCTCCCTGGCTTCTTTGAGAAGGTAGGCCGTACACGGTGGTATTGTATAATAGTACTAGTACTACTGGACCACGACATGTACTCTTTGACTCTTCTCCCACACTAATCACTATCTCCTTCCTCCTGCCGCCGCCGCCCTCACCCTCAAGCCATGGCTCCAGTGAGGAGGGGGAGAGGCCGGTCGACGATCCTCGCGGAGAAAAGGGAGAGAAATCGTCGCGAGGCACTTCTTGCTCTACCACCCGCTCAAGCCCACCCTCTCATCGAGGCCCAATTTCCCCCGACAATGGCGCCGAATGTTCTAGCAGGCGAGGGCTCCTCCCGGTACGGTCTTCTTGTTGTACTTATTCTCCATCTCCCTCTCCATCATGATCTTATTGAGCTTCTTCTTGTTTTTCTTCTTCTTCTTGCTCTTCCTCTTCTACGTATTACAGGCCGGCCGTGGAGCCCAAATCCATCACTACGGAGGTGTTGCAGGACCCGTTCGGCCCCGTTCCATGTCTCAGCGAGGTAGCAAATCTCCATTCTATTATTTCTCCGAGTTGTGATGTGGAATTCTTAGATCCTATCCGCGCTGCAATTGGTTTTTCTTCTTCTTTTGCGAGTTGTATTAGTTTTCATGAATATGACTATATTTCTTGGTCTTTCCTTAATATCGTTGTTCATAGATTCACTATGGATTTTTTGTGATTAGGATTAGTTTATCGTGGTCATGAATAGATCTCTAGGTCCATTTTTTAACACTGCGGTCAACAGATTCAACGGGGATTTTTTTGATATATACTCGTATTCACTTGGGACCTAGAGTGTAATTATAGAATTCCTATTTCAATTAACATGAATGATGCAGCGATCGAAGGCTGAGTACCATGACAAGGTGGCCGCGATTAGTTCCAAGATTGTCAACCAACATGAGCTTCCACGCTCCCTCACCGAAGGTAATGGGAGCCTACGCAAGCAATTATCTGTGTAGAAAGAGATCTCACTAGATTTTGCACGTGACGTCGTTAGGCTGCAGAAAGTGCTCGACCGTAACTTGAACAGGCAAGAACAGGCCATCAAGATAATCAACGAGCTCATGGAGGGGAAGAAGAATCTCGTGGAAAGGTGCATTTTCCTGTAGGACGAAGTCAGCGAGGCACTCAGAGGATGCGTCAAGGACACCAAGGCTACCATTCGAGCCTACCATGACAGGAACCATTGCCTGGATGAAGTCAAGGAGATGAAGGCGGACATGAGCAGAGGGATCACCGTACTCGAGGGTGTTCGGAAAGAGAACGAGGAGCTAAGGGCATGTCTAGAGGCGTATCGGAGCAATGCCCAAGTCTGATTCCCGTTAGCGGGGACATGAATATCAGTTCGTCCTCCACTCCTTTTGTAACGTTTAGGATTCAGGGAGCAATGCCTAAGTCTGCTTCCCATTATAGGGTTCAATAAGAATCCTAGGGAAACTCCTTATCTATTTGTACATGTGTTGGTGTTCATGTTCATTAATGGACACCATGTGCTCTTTCCATTATGTATCTGGACACGGGTTTCTGCATTATGAGTTTGCCACTCTCCCACTACTATTTGGTGATATTGGGAAAACCCATAGCACACTCAACTGCAGATAAATCTTATTTGTCTTTGAAATTGAAATTATGACATTGCCACTAGTCGATTCATAAAATGTTTATTAGTCCTAGATTGCTTCTTCCTTGAAATTATGACAGTGCCACTAGTCGATTCAGTTAATTAAGGAAACTAACCAGCTTGTCCTGGTGAACTAAACAAACCATACAATTTATTTTTGTTGTTGGGAAAGAGGCGAATGATCGACCAGGACCTGGCGACCTGGCTAAATGACGAGATAGCAATCCAAAGGGAGAAGCAGAATTCCCAGAAACTAGCCTTTGACCAACTGCACGCTGAACTCGTGGTCCTTTCTGACAAGTGCCAGAAACTGAAGGAATTAAACATCAGCTGGGCGAAGTTACACAGTGAAGGTCGCACCTCGGCGAGGAAGCAGGCGGAGATCATGAAAGGGATCTTGAAGGAAAATCGTATGGCTACGGACCAACTTCTCCAATCTGTGACGGAGCGCTATAACCTATAGCTAAAGCACGACATAGTACTGAAGGAGCTGGCCAATCTTAGGGAGGAAAACAGGCGGCTCTAGGCCAGGCTCGCTTGAACACAACATATGTCTATTTAGTACTGAACTGTCTGGTTTATCCTCTGAAGTATTGATTTTGTAAGCGTGAACTTAACTCTATGCACGATATGTATGTTCGTCTAAAATTAGTTTGCTAGAGGATTGAGTTTGTCTTAGTTAGGAAAGCGCAACTACAAGTCTTCAGTTAACTAGTTTCAGGCATTGGCACAACATAAATTATTGTGCATCACTTAAATCAGGTAATCTCCCCGACCTTTCCGACTCATACATCTCCCATAACTGTGCCAAACATTTCTTAAGTGCATCTGGCTACTCAAGATCCACCCACTCTACTGCTTTACACACCGGGCCAACCTAAAAACACACGCACTATAGTGTTATGAACATGCACGATACATTTTACTTCATGTCACAGTTGCACATAATGTAAAAAAACTGATTTGTACAACCCAAAAACCTTCTCCTAGTGTTACTGCCTTCGAATGCAATATATCTCCTCAGTTTTAGCCCATGGTCACATGGCACTTCTCTATCGAGATCTAGGCCCTCCCATTCGGAGTCGTAGATCGTCCGTGGTACCTATAGGTAAACGCAAAGCAGACATCGAACACGATTGCATGCACATATGGGGCTCAAATCGAGAGATTTACAATTGCCTAACACTAGCCTGAGAAAACAGAGGAAGTCAGATCATGGAAGGAATACTCAATGTCAGAGAGAAGGTTGTCGCTACTCGACTGGTCGTCCTCGCCGTCCAAGGACAGCATGGCGAATGCGTAGTTGCAGGCGACGGCGTCGGTGATGGTGTCAGCGTCAGCGAGAGAGAGAGAGAGAGAGAGAGAGAGCAGCCCTTCTACCGCTACAATGATGACTAAATTGGCATGTTACACTAGTTTAATGGATACCATACCCTTTCCCTGGATTACTGTCTCCTGCCTAATATGGATTCTCCTCACACATTCTCATTTCAAATATTAAACCTAAACTCCCTCCATCCCAATGTCATTGCCTAATGAAAACATACCAGTATATTACATCATCTAAAGAAACAAAATCATGTCAACTACAAGGTACTTATGCATCACTTCTTCAGTCATGGTTTCACAAAACATTACATTACAATCTCTCAACAAACATAATCACATCATGGTTTCACAAAACATCACATTACAATCTCTCAACAAACGTAATCACGGAAACAAGTATATTACATCAACTCAAGAAACAATATCATGTCGACTACAAGGTACTTACACATCACTTGTCCTGTCATGGTTTCACAAAACATTGCATTGCAATCTCTCAACAAACAAAATAACGGAAACAAGTATAGTACATCATCTCAAGAAACATAATCATGTCAACTACAATGTATTTATGTATCCTTGTCCAGTCATGGTTTCACAAAACATTACATTACAATGTCCCAACAAACATAATAACAGAAACGCGTACAGTATGTCATCTTAAGAAACATAATCATGTCAACTACAATGTACTAATGTCTTATTACAATAGCGATGGTTTCAGTGAGTGACATGTCCGAAAATCTCAACAGCTGGCATAGCATTATATCGCAATCTCTCAACAAACATAATCACGGAAATACGCTCTAAATGCAACAACATTCAATATTATAAATACAGGTAGGGGAACCCCGCGGTCCATATGACAAGCCTAGGGTAGCATCTCTCATCAGATCTCATGAACGACGACCACCTCATTCTGTTCAGCCACTACAGGGGAATCTACATCCACTATAACCTATTCAACAACATAATAAATGGTACCAAGGAAGAACACCTTCCTGGTTCGCTTCTTTCGTCGCATAATCTACATAAGATCTTCAGTATCCAAAACATCTATGAATTGCTGCTTCTTATGATGCCACCACCGGATTTTTGCCATCTGCTTAGGGCCAATACTGATTTCCTTACCGATCATCTCTCTCATTTCATCAAGAGTTATGTTTTTGGAATCGACTGTGATTTCCACAGTACATGACGAAACTGGCTTATTAACTCCCTCATCAAGTTTTGCCATGTATGAATCCACCTCTATGCGTATATTGAACGTATCTAGATCAACATCTATTGGTCTGTATTGTCTAGGAGCAGAAGCTCTGGCAGCAAGATCTCCAACATCTGCATACATATCATCAATCATCACTTCAACTTTTACCTTACGATCAGCTGCACAACACTCCCAAACCATCTGACGCTCATGGGAGTGCTCAAGTTGCTGATAGGTATCATTCATGTTGTGCCACACACATTTTGTCCTCTGTCTAGAACCCTAGGCAATTCTAGCGGCAAGCATATCTACCAGTTGCGAAACAGACACAACCTCTTTGCAATTCACAAGCAGATGCACATCTTGCCCGAACACAACCCTCTCGCAACCAAAATCAAGTTTTGCAGTGTACTGCCGAACATGAAGTGTGAACTCATATAGGTCCCTAGTATGAAAGTTGTGCCTAAATTGATTAAAAAGGGGAACATTTCAGTTCATTGATTCTATTATGCCGTAAGTAATCTATTTGCAAGAAAAGGCATAGATAAGAAAATTTCACCTCTCGCTCTTCTCTCGAGTTTTTTATTCGAGATCTGGGTGCTGCATCCGCCAACCGGAGCCGAACAATCCGCTGCTGGCCTTGCTTTTCTCTTCAACCCGCTGCTCGTAGGTACCTTGGGAGCAGAATCCATGCTGGCCTCCTTGCTAACCGGGGCTGAAGACCTCACCGTAGCTACGCGTTGAGCCCCATAATATGGCCCCGACAGACCCGAATCAGTCAGCAACGTAGCTACAACCTTCGCCTTGCAAGACATGCTGGGCCGCCACCGTCAGATCCAATGTCAGCGGAGGGAGAAAAAAGGTCCTCCGCCGCCCGCAGATTTAGGGTCGGGGAAGGGAAGAAAAGGGACAGTCATTGCCGCAGCAAGATTCAGTGTCGAGAGTTAGGAAAGTACAGTAATGAATTTTCCCCTACGACACGTGCAGGGTGTCTAAGAAGAGTGACCGGCCAAGAAGGGGCACAACAGGAACTAGTGTAACGAAATATCCTGACTTAACGGGCGCGATTTGAAAATATTGGGTTTGGCCATCATTCACTCGAAAGACCCTGCAGCAATTGGCGCCCCAACTTTTCTAATCGTGGTGATAAAAATCAACTTAGGTACCGCGTTGCCTGGGCGACCCAACTTTCGGGCCGCAAAATGATATTCTCCACGATAGGCGCCACCTAGGATTACTTCGGTAATCACATAGTGTCCCTCCCAGGGGGACTCGATCTAGAGGTGTCCTTTCTGCTTCAGTCCTAGGACGAGGTCTCCTTCGACGAAGGAGCTTGGACGTAGCCGTTGGCTACGGTAGTTGCGGAGGTTTTGTTGATAGATAGTGGATCGCTCTGTCGCAATCTCGCGTGCTTCATCGAGTAGGTCGACGACATCTTCGGGTTCGGTCGTTGATTCGGCGTCGGTGTATGCTATGACCGTTGGGGCTTTATAGTGTACTTCTGCAGGTAGCAATGTCTCAGCGCTCTGTACCACGAAGAATGGAGTGTAGCATGTGGCGGTTTTTGGAGTTGTGCGTAGGCTCCACAGTGCTGATGAGCCTTTTCTTGATGCCATTGCAGACGAGGCCGTTGGCCTTCTCGACTTGACCATTGGTCTGGGGGTGTGCTACCGAAGGGTAGCTGATGTTGATTCCCAGATCAACCAAAGTGAAGTTCGTTCCATTGTCGGTGATGATTCTGTGTGGCACCCTGAACCTGTAGACGATGGACTCGAAGAATTGGGCGGCGGTGGCACTTGTCTGATTTGTCACCAGCATGGCCTCGATCCACTTGGTTAACTTGACGACTACGACGAGGAGAAAAGTGTAACCTCCTGGTGATGACATTTGCAGCTTGCCAACCATGTCAAGTCCCTATTTCCCAAAGGTCCAGGGCATAGGTATTAGCCTGAGTTTTGCGCTAGGTGCGTGTGGTTTGTCCGCAAACCGTTGGCAGGCAATGCACTTTTGGATGGTGTCATTTGCGTCACACATTGCTGTTGGCCAGTATAAACCAACTCGTAGAGCTTTGGTGATGAGGGCATGATGACCCACAAGTATAGGGGGTGTATCGCAGTATTTTCGATAAGTAAGAGTGTAGAACCCAACGAGGAGCAGAAGGTGCTGGCTAGTGGTTTGGATCAGGAATTCTCTACAAATACTTAGCAGAACGGATTTTTATGGGTTTTCGATAAAGCAGGTAAACAAAGTACGAGTAAATAAAAGACAGTAAGAATGAATGTAGCAAGTGGCCCAATCCTTTATGCAGCAAAGGACAAGCCGGTTGTATTTCTATAGATGACCAAACGTTCTCGAGGACACATGGGAAGACTATCAAGTGCTTTCGGTTCATGTAGTCGATTAATCTTTCTCTAGCTTGCTAAGTGTTGTGTGGGTGAACCTGTACTAATGTACCGCCCCATCCAAGACTAAATACATACTTGTGATTATACCCCTTGCAAACATCCGTAAGTACAAGAAAGTAATTAAGGTAAACCACAGCTTTAATCTCTAAGACCCTTACGTCCCTTGTGCAATGGTTTCCTAACGGGGGTTCAGGTTTCTGTCACTCCGGCAACCCCTACGATTAGGAGCCAAATACACAATGCATTCCCCTAGGCCCATATAGGTGATCATGTAGTCGACGTTCACATGACACCACTAGAAGTACACTACAACTAAAATATCAAACTATTGAATCTTTCTCAACGCAACTCCACTACTAACAAGAAGACTTCTCCCATGTTGTCAAGAACAAAACGAACTACTCACAAGACATCATATGGATCATGATCAGAGATGGAATAATGATGTATAACAATTTGAACATAAACAATAATTCAATGGTTCACTCAATAGCATCAACTACAAAGAGTAATCAACACCGGGAAAGTTTCCCCTATGAACTATGCAAGATTCAACGCAATTGTTACAGCAATATGGAGATGGTGATGAGGGTGCTGATGGTGATGATGATGATGATCCCGATGAAGTCCAGCTTGATGGTGGTGTTGATGGCGATGATCTCCCCTCTCCTGGAAGGAATTCCCCCGGCAGAAATCTGTCTGCCGGAGAGATCTTTCTCTCTCGGTGTTTTCCGCCCCGCAGAGGCGGTGGAATCTTTCTGTGGTCGCTCCCCAAGTCTTAGGGTTTCGTGGGGATGATATACGCTAGAGGAGAGAGGCTGGAGTGGGCCAGGGCGGGCACACCACTCCCTAGCGCGGCCTAGGCTTGCCTGCGCCATGGGGTGGTGTGGGCCCCCTGTGGCCCACCTCCACTCCATCTTCTGGCATCCTGACTCTTCTGGAAAAATAGAATTTTCCGTATATTTTCCCAGATTTTCTGATCTTCGCGAATTTTGCCTCCAAACAGCACCTTTTCCATCAGAATCCTGACTGCAGCGGTCCATGCTCCAAAAGTCATCAACCATGCAAAAATAGATGAAATAACATAAGTATCACCTCTCAATACAAAATATATCAATGAATAATAGTGAATTAGGACATAGAATAGTCATGCAAAATGGACGTATTAGGGCGCTACTCCCGGCATGGTGGCCACAGGTGCCTTCATGTATTTCGAGGAGTACGGTTCTTCCGTTGCCATCAGAAATGCATCGCTGAAGGACTCCTGTGATGCTATGCTTGTATAGCTCGCCGTTAATGATAGTGAAGGCTTTTGAGCATCGCACTATGTGACGCACAACTGTCGGGTCGTTTGGCAGCTTTTCCTGAGCGGGGACACGAATATCAGTTCGTCCTCCACTCCTTCTGTAATGTTTAGGATTTAGGGAGCAATGCCTAAGTCTGCTTCCCATTATAGGGTGCAATAAGAATCCTAGGGCAACTCCTTATCTATTTGGACATGTGTTGGTGTACATGTTCATGAATGGACACCATGCGTTCTTTCCATTATGTATCTGGACACGGGTTTCTGCATTATGAGTTTGCCACTCTCCCACTACTATTTGGTGATATTGGGAAAAACCCACATCACACTAAACTGCAGATAAATCTTATTTGTCTTTCAAATTGAAATTATGACAGTGCCACTAGTCGATTCATAAAATGTTGATTAGTCGTAGATTGCTTCTTCCTTGGAATTATGACAGTGTCACTAGTCGATTCAGTTAATTATGGAAACTAACCAGCTTGTCCTCGTGAACTGAACAAACCATACTATGTATTTTTTTTTGTAGGGAAAGAGGCGAAAGATCGACCAGGACCTGGCAACCTGGCTAAATGACAAGATAGCAATCCAAAGGGAGAAGCAGAATTTCGAGAAACTAGCCTTCGACCAACTGCGCGCTAAACTCGTGGTCCTTTCTGATAAGTGACATAAACTAAAGGAGTTAAACTCCGGCTGGGCGAAGCTACACAGTGAAGGTCGCACCTTGGCTAGGAAGCAGACGGAGATCATGAAAGGGATCTTGAAGGAAAATCGTAGTGCTACGGACCAACTTCTCCAATCCGTGATGGAGCGCTGGAACCTACAGCTGAAGCACGACATAGTACTAAAGGAGCTGGCCAATCTTAGGGAGGAAAACAGGCAGCTCCGGGCCAGGCTCGCTTGAACACAACATATGTCTATTTAGTACTAAACTGCCTGGTTTATCCTCTGAAGTACTGATTTTGTAAGCGTGAAATTAACTCTATGCACGATATGTGTGTTCATCTGAAATTAGTTTGCTAGAGGATTGAGTTCGGCTTAGTTAGGAAAGCGCAACTGCAAGTCTTCAGTTAACTAGTTTCAGGCACTGGCACAACATAAATTATTCATCTCGAATTACCTTTATCCTCTATAGTCTGTCCTTGTTCACCCTTGCACGCCTTCTTCAGTTCCTTCAAAAGATCCGCAATGCAGTACTCTAGCTTGTTCTTGTCTTCCTTGAGATGATCCCTCTCCTTTTTTGCATTATGTATCAGCAACCTGTGACTATCCTGAAGCTTGTTTGCAGTTCCAACAACGAAGATCCCATCGATTCCTTTAGTTAGCTCTGACTGCAAATTCTCGATTTCTTGTTCTAGCTCCTTATTTCATACCGACAGCTTGTAATTTTTTTCAGCTGCATCACTTACATCAGTAAATCTCCCCGACCTTTCCAACTCATACATCTCCCATAACTGTGCCAAACATTTCTTAAGTGCATCTGGCTACTCAAGATCCACCCACTCTACTGCTTTACACACCGGGCCAACCTAAAAACACACACACTATAGTGTTATGAACATGCACGATACATTTTACTTCATGTCACAGTTGCACATAATGTAAACAAACCTTATTTATACAGCCCAAAAACCTTCTCCTAGTGTTACTGCCTTCAAATGCAACATATCTCCTCAGTTTTAGCCCATGGTCACATGGCACTTCTCCATCGAGATCTAGGCCCTCCCATTTGGAGTCGTAGATCGTCTGTGGTACCTATAAGTAAACGCAAAGCTGAAATCAAACACGATTGCATGCACATATGGAGCTTAGATCAAGAGATTTACAATTGCCTAACCCTAGCATGAGAAAAAAGAGGAACTCACATCATGGAAGGAATACTCGATGTTGGAGAGAAGGTTGTCGCTCCTCGACTGGTCGTCCTCGCCATTCAAGGACAGCATGGCGAATGCGTCGTTGCAGGCGACGACATCGGTGTCAGCGTCAGCGTCAGCGAGAGAGAGAGAGAGAGAGAGAGAGAGCTCACATAGCATTATATCGCAATCTCTCAACAAACATAATCACGGAAATACGCTCTAAATGCAACAACAATCAATATTACAAATACAGGTAGGGGAACCCCGTGGTCCATATGACAATCCTAGGGTAGCAACTCTCATCAGATCTCATCAACATCGACCACCTCATTCTGTTCAGCCACTACAGGGGCATCTACATCCACTATAACTTGTTCAACAACCTCATAAATCGTACCTATTGGGGATATACTTTCTGGGTATCCTCACAGTTCCTCACTGACCAGGGTGGCCCACTTCGGGTTAGAGCTTTGCTTCACGGGCGGCCCAGTCAGGGAAAATACGGAGTCCCATCTGGCTACAGGAAGGCCCAGGAGACTTACCGACTTAGGCCCATAGTGTTACTTGTAGTTCAAGATGTACTCTGTAACCGACTCTTAGTTGTAGCCGGATAGATCTCTCCTATAAACCCTAGGCTAGATATCTATATAAGCCGTCCTAGGGAGAGCCTTTAGGGAAACCCTCAATAGTCTACAATCTCAACTCGCATAGGCGAAACCCTTGTAACCCATATTTCGGCTCTGCCATATTACTCGATTGCTAGCAGGAGTAGGATCCGTCCAAAACCGGCGGATTCGAACCTGGGTAAACTTGTGTGCTCACCGTCCCGGAACACCGTACGTCTCACACCCCTCTCTTCCGCACGCCTCGAGGACCCCCTCATGGCGTACTTGTCATCAATCCGACGACAGTTGGCACCCACCGTGGGGCAAGTGAGCTTCAGATCTGCGTTCCGAGCGGAAGCTGCAAGAATCGGAATCGGCGAGAATATCGCCATCGGTCACATCCTAAATGCCAGCGATGTCCCTCTCATCGTTCTCGACGAGACATGGATTCCGGCTAGGGAGGCTGTGACTGCCTACACCATCATGTCTTTTGGTGAGATTGATGTTTACATCGGTTTTGCTGAACCTGTCCCACCCACCCCAGCGGTGATGATAGAGGCAGAAGAATCTTCTGGGTCCCCTTTGTCCGCGGAGGCGGCAGAGTTCCGGATCTCAGGAAACCCTAATCCCACCCAGCCCGCACTAGTTGCGGAGATAGTGAGAAATCTGAGACTGAAGAAGACCTAGCGGTCCAAGTCGAATCTGGAGTGGATCTCCTTGGAGAGACCGGATCCCAGATCGACCCACCCGCGGAAGTCGAAATCCAGGAGGAGCATATCAACGACACTGATTCCGGCTCTGATGACGCCGGGACAGACATGCCTTTCCTAAGGTACACACTACAACGTATGATAATGCAAGACGCAAGTGGAGATGCAATTCCCGAGACCATCAGGAGTTTCGACGAAGCTGATCGCGAGAGCCACAGGTACCTCAGGAGGAACGCGTCGCACTTCGTCGGATATGTTGGATCCGGATCCGGCTTTGCCGATGCTGGAGAAAACACCGACTCTGTGCTGGAGGCAATTGGAACAAACGCCGACGTACCCACATCCTCGGATGAATCGATGACGTCAGCAAATTTCCGAAAGTTCTCCACGGAATATGAAGAGGAGTATAACTCCAAAGCTGCAGAGGAAGGAGAATCCATAGATGAAGGATCCAGGGAACACTCTCCCAAAGCGCAGGATGACATGGAAGTCGGAGATAATCCCGAAGTCCAGATGTCTGAAAGTAACGATCATAGCTTGACTCCGGGAAACAGACCCAAAGCCGTCTTTGCTTCCGGCGCTGCCAAGAAGGCAAAGAAGAAGAACAAAAAGAACAAGACCCTGGCAAAAGACCCTCTGACAGAGGAGGTGATTGCCGAGGAATCCGAGGAAGACTCCGATGGAGCACTTATCCTAGACGAGCCGAAAAAAGAAGAATCGGTGGATGGACACGTGATCACTGAAGGTGCACGTAAACTCATCGATGCTGCCTTAACCACACCTATTCCTAGAGCTGCAGAACTTACTACTGAAGAACTGGACGAGAGGGCGCAGGCCCTAGAAGTGCGTCGTCAAGTACTCCTCGATGAAGCCAAGAACATTGAGGAGGAAAAGAAACGCATAACATCTGCAGGGAAGTACAACTCCAGGCAATACCAGAAGACCAGGAAGCGTCATACTAATGAAAACCAATTCCCGCAAATCCACGTCGTCCTTTTCGGAGAAGAGATGGGGAAGCCTCGGAAAGATAAAGGAGACTGGGTATATCCAACTGTTGGGGGGATACCCCCGGGTAGGGTCACGCCGGGGTATAAAGGCCGAGTTAGCCGAGGTTCGGCAAGGCCAAAGAAGATGCTGGCCGGGTCACCTCAAGGAAGGCCGAATCACGGAGTAACCTAGACCAGGGGGTGTTCGCCTAACTAAGTCTCAACCGACTTAAGCAGTAAGTCAGAAGTATATGTTTACTTGTATGCAGGAACAGGGGTGCCCGAATCAGTTGTGATGCTGGTCATGTTTGGCTTCTAGGAGAAGGAAGGAATCTTGCTGGTCAAAAAAGGGCCCGGTACGCACTGCATGAGCAAAGCAGACAAGAGCAGGACCACCGAGTCATGGCCGACAGGGGTGACGACGCCCATGTCGGCTGACGCGGGCGCCGCAGAGGCTCACGTAGTTAAAGCAGGTGTGACGCAGGGGAAAAAGCACCCCGGTCGGCTTACCACTTTGAGAGGAGGCATATTCTTAGGAATATGCCTCCACGTATGCCCTAGGCTGAAACCGAGCCTCCTCTATAAAAGGGGGGCTAGGGCTTTTGTAGAAGGGGTTGGTCTTTCTACTATTCTGTTATTGCTAGGGTTTCAGGTGTGATCTGTGGGTGAGAGTAAGAGAGCTCCTTGTTCCTCCTCTCACCAATGCAGCTCTAGGAGCACTTGTAATCTTGGAAAGAAATCAATACAAACTTCTATGTGGAGAATCACTCCACTATCCCTCCCTGGATTCCCCTAGCGTGTATTAGTCCCCACCTTTAGCCTATCCATGGCATCTGCCGTGACACCACCACGACTGTTGGCACCCACTGTGGGGCTAGCGGCGCTAGCAGGGGTCAAGATCCGGACGGGAAACCTCATCGTCACCGGCGAACGTATCGTCGCCGGGCTCGTTCAGCGCTTTGGAGCGCTGGATTTCGTCAGCGACAACGCATGCTACTTCGGCACGCGCCCTCTTCCACGCAACGACCTCTTCGTCAAGCTCGGCGCGCACAAGGTCTACGTTGCGGTGGACGTGTCTTGCGTTCATCCGCGCCACGTCGTCGAAGCAGGGGAACCACCCCTCACTGTGGCTCGCGGGGCGCGTATCGCTCGCTCCCCGGGCCACGTAGAAGTGATGATGACTGCGCCTGGTGCGGGCGCAAGCAAGGATCCAGCGCCAGATCCGAAGGTAATGCCTAAGGCACCAAGGAAAGCAAGGGGTCCTCCGCTAGAGAGGCCGGAAAATGTGTTGAGAGAGGCAATGGATAGCTTGGCAAACCCTGTAGTAGCAGCGGTAGATCCGGCTCGTGCACAGGCCGAGCTGGAAGAAACTAGGCAGAAAATACTAGAGGGCGCAAAGAAAATAGCCACGGCTCAGCAGTCGTTGAATATGACGATGCGTCAGTACGCAAAGGCGAGCAAAGTTGATACTGTAAAAGTGAAGGGAAGAAATCTCATGAGCGAGATGAACAGAGAGGGTGATACTGGAATTGAGGAATCAGAAAACTGTTTGTCCGTGGGGCTGCCGAGGTATAGTACCCCGGCTAAGAACCTCAGAGCAGCGGATGCAGCTGCGTCCGAGTTAGAGGGTCTGACGAGTGAAGCCCGATAAAGACAACAAGATAGGGTTAACGAGCTGGTTCGGATTGCAAACAGGCAAAACGAGGAACTACTCAGAGCAAACCCGAAGAGAGATGGAGCCTCCAAGATCGTCCATTCGGCGATGGGTAACCCGGAGAAATCCGCTAGAGCTGCATCGTCCCCTCATGGTGGTCCAAGGAGAGAGGAGGTAGAAACCTCGCCCAGACGGAACAGACAGATCGTCCCGTATGACCCAACACGGGCAGGGAAAGGAAAAGAGGCGCAGAAAAATCGACGGAGTGTGAGCCGAGGTGAAGCTGGCCGAGGTAATCGCGACCAAGGCAATGCCGGTCAAGGGAACGTTGTCAACGGCAATGCCGGACAGCGAAACTCGGCTGGAGTGGGACAACCGCAGCAGCGGAATATACCAAGGCAAGAGAAAAGTGCCTGCCGAGGTATGCAATAGAAAGGTGCACCACAAGAGCAAATCCGGTACAACGACGGTGATTCGGAGATGGCAAACGCAGGATACCCAAGACCGGACTATCATGTGATAGGGTCGAGATTAGGAAGCAGGGATTTGATGCCGGATGATGCCAGGTTGAAACTGGATCGCCTGTATAGGTCGGAACAGATTGAATGTCAAGATCCACCGGGTCCAGCATGTTTTGGACCCCGAATCATGAAGGAGCCACCAGTAACAAACTTTCAGCTGCCCAGGGGCACAAAGACGTATGACGGAAGTACCAAGCCGGAGGATTGGCTGATAAACTATGTTACAGCTGTGAAAATTACCACTGGCAACTTGGGATGGGCAGTACGATACGTACCCCAGATGTTGGAAGGCCCGACAAGAGTATGGCTGAACAATTTTCCACCAGGGAGCATCAACTGCTGGATAGACTTTGAGGAAATGTTCATCAGCAATTTCTCGAGTACGTATCAGAGGCCAAATAGGCCCTAGACCTTAGCTATGTGCAAGCAAAGACCTAATGAGACAAACCGGGAGTTCTTGACCCGGTGGTGTACCGTGAGAAACTCATGTGAGGGCGTGATAGAATCACAGGCCATAGCATGGTTTGTACAGGGGTGTAGATACGCAAGCGAGCTATGGATGAAGTTGCAAAGGAAAATGCCAACTACGTTGGCAGAAATGATCCGGATTGCAGATTCGTATGCTTTGGGTGATCCGACTCAACCTAGGCTCGCGTCAAACGAGTCAACCGATGAGTACTATCAGAGGGATGGAGCCGGATCATCCCGAAGGAATGAGTACATGGGAAAAAGGAGAGATGATAGACCAGATCATCGGTACGGTTCGCACCAAGTTGCAGCTGTGAATCAAGATCAGCCCGGAGCAGGGGGTAGCCAGCGCTAGAAAACTAGAGGGCAATGGACTCCAAGGAACGATGGCAAGAAAACTTGGACACCAGAGCAAAAGAAGCAGTGGCAAGAAAGGAAGGACCGTCCGAGGTATACTTATGAGTCCATGTTGGACCCGCCGTGTAAGTTTCATACACCGAATCCGAACAACCCAGCCGGTCATACAACGAGGCAATGTGAGTGGATGCGCAAGAGTGAACAAGGTGGTTCGGGGAATGCTCAGGCACCCTGGAATGATCATCCTTGGCAGGAGTTAGCCCGGCAGCAACTGCTCTTCGGAGGGAACACGCAACAGCTAATGTTGCGTCCCCCTCCGCCGAGGTATGACAACAATGAAAGAAGGGATGCAGTGCATCAAGTGGAAAATCAGCATCAGCCGGATAAGAGGTACCCCGGAAATGAGGGGAGAAACGAGTACATGGAGCATCATCAGAGCTACTGTGTGTTCACCACTGAGGAAACTGACAGAAAAATCTTACAGCGTTGGCATATGGAGGTGAATGCGGTGATGCCGGCAGTGACGAGGTACATGCCTTGGTCTGATCAGGAAATCACCTGGAGCATAAGGGATCATCCCAAGCTCATGCCAAGCCCTGGCTTGTACGCATTGGTACTGGATCCGACATTCATTGGACCTAGCATTAACGTAAGGTTCTCAAAGGTACTGATTGACAATGGCAGCAGCATTAATATCATGTACGCGGACATGATGCGTAAGTTGGGCATCTCGGAAAACATGCTACAGCCCACGAGGACAACTTTCCATGGTATTGTGCCCGGCATTTCTTGCGAGCCAATAGGCAGGGTCCGGGTTGATGTGTTGTTCGGCACAAGAGACAACTGCCGAACTGAAAATCTGGAGTTCGAAGTGGTGAACTTGGAGAGCGCGTATCATGCGTTACTCGGAAGGCCAGCGCTGAACAAGTTCATGGCAAGTTGTCATATTATCTACTTGAAGATGAAGTTGCCCGGACCAAACGGGGTGATTACCATTGCAGGGGATTTCGATGGAGTGTGCGTCAGTCAGGTCGAACTTAGCCGAGTCACTTGTGATTGCGTAGGAAGAAAATTCAAGAAGTGGCAGCTTTGGCTCAGTCCGCGCAGCAGTATATGCCGGCGCTGAGTAACCCGCATGGATCTGTCTCCTTCTAGGCCACGAAAGATACCAAGAAGGTCCCTGTTAATGACATGTTCCCAGAGCGCACCATAACAATTGGTGTCGGGTTAAATGATAAATAGGAAAGCGAGCTCGTCAGCTTCCTCCGTGAGAATCGGGACATTTTTGCTTGGTCCACACAGGACTTGCAAGGTGTACCGAGGGAGTTGGCCGAGCACTCTTTGAATGTGAGACCCGGAGCTAAGCCGGTGAAGCAACCTCTCTGCCTCTTCGCCGAAGATAGGAGGAAAGTCATTGGGGATGAGATAGCTCAGTTGCTAGCTGCAGGATTTATCATGGAAGTTCTTTACCCGGACTGGCTTTCTAATCCGGTGCTGGTGGAAAAGAAGAAGGATGACCCGAACGTGGCAGTGGTTTGGCGCATGTGTACTGATTACACGAACCTGAACAAGGCGTGTCCAAAGGATCCATTTCCGCTGCTAAGAATAGATCAGGTCATAGACTCAACTGCTGGATGTGAACTGTTGTCACTCATTGATGCATATTCTGGTTTCCACCAGATACCTCTGAATCCGGATGATCAAATAAAGACTGCATTTATTACCCCGTATGGGGCTTATTGCTATCGCACCATGCCTTTTGGTTTACGTAATGCAGGGGCAACGTACCAAAGGTGTATGCAAAAATGTTTGCACGACCAAATAGGTCAAAATGTACAGGTGTACGTGGATGACGTGCTTATCAAGACTAGGGAAAGTTGACGATATCAGGCAAACGTTTGCGAACCTAAGGAGGTTCCAGATGAAACTTAACCCGGAAAAATGCACCTTCAGTGTCCCGGCTGGAAAATTCTTCGGTTTTCTTGTTTCCAGCCGAGGTATCGAGGTTAATACAACCAAAATCCGGGCCATCGAATGAATGGAACTGCCGAAATGTCTTAACGATGTCCAGAAGTTCACGGGTTGCCTGGCCTCGTTAAGTCGGTTTGTATGTCGGTTGGGAGAGAAGGCATTGCCTCTTTACCAACTCATGAAAAAGTCGGATAAGTTCATTTGGACACCGCAGGCCGATGAAGCCTTTACCCACCTGAAGAAGATGTTAGCCACTGCACTAGTACTAGCCTCACCACTATCAAAGGAGTCAATGTTTCTCTATATAGCCGCAACCAACCGAGTTGTAAGTGCAGTGATAGTGGTGGAGCGCGACGAGGAAGGTAAGTCGGTGCAAAGGCCAGTGTATTACTTGAGCGAGGTGTTGTCAGCCTCAAAGCGGAACTATCCACATTATAAAAAGATGGCATATGGCGTGTATATGGCCGCCAAGAAACTAAAGCACTACTTTGAGGAGCATCCCATCCGGGTCATATGTGAGGCCCCCATATCCGAGATAATGAGTAACAAGGATGCGAGCGGCATAATTGCAAAATGGGCAATTGAGCTAGCTCCTTATGTGCCACAGTATGACAGACGAGATGCCATCAAATGTCAAGCTGTGGCGGACTTTTTCGTGGATTGGGCTGAGGTACAATACGAACCGCCACTCCCAGATCCGAACTATTGGTGAATGCACTTTGACGGATCAAAAACCAAAACCGGGCTAGGTGCTGGAGTTGTACTCACGTGTCACCAAAAAAGGACCATTCGAAATATGTGCTGCAGATCCATTTCACGGCATCGAACAATGTTGCTGAGTATGAAGCACTTGTGCACGGGCTCAAGGTGGCAAAAGAAATTGGCATACGTCAGATCATATGCTTTGGCGACTCGGATTTGGTGGTGCAGGAAGTGTCCGGAGTGTGGGAAGCCCTTGATCCAAACATGGCACTGTACAGATTTCATGTGCAAAAGATATCTAGTTACTTTGAGGGATGCGAATTTCATCATGTACCCCGGGTGGAAAATGAGGCTGCCGACATGCTGTCGAAGCTCGGGTCAACCCGACAAGCAATTCCACCGGGTGTAGCATTAGAGCACCTCAGGAAACCATCCATCAGGCCATCCCCAGAATCTGAGTCGATCTATGTCCCGGAGGACACCGAATCCGGAGCTATGCCCATGGACGTTGACACAGGAAGTGGTGCGCGAAACCTGGGGACTGCCTCGATAGACCCGGGGACTGCTTCGCAAGACCCGGGGACTGCTCGGCGTGGTCCGATAGAAGTTATCTGGTCGATCAAATGGAGATTGATGAAGATGTGTTCCCCGTGCGACCAATACCAGCTTGGGCACTACCTATATTTCAATTCCTGAAAGATGGAACGTTACCCACGGAGGAAGTGTTGTCCAGGCAAACACAGAGGAGGGCAAAGGCCTACACGATCATCAATTCCGAACTATACAAGAGGAGTGTGACCAATGTCCCTCCAGCGGTATGTTGACCCGGAAGAAGGCCTTGAAATCATCTGAGATATACATCAGCAGAATGCGGGCATCACGCCTCATCCCGAGCCTTGGTAGCAAAAGCTTTCTGGCACGGATTCTACTGGCCAAATGCCTTGGAGCAAGCGGAAGATCTGGTGAGAAAATGTAATGATTGTCAGAGGTACGCTACCAAGGCACATATGCCAATGTCGGAACTCAAGACCATACCAATCACTTGGCCATTTGCCGTATGGTGCTTGGATATGGTTGGCCTGTTCAAACCAGCAAGGGGAAATATGACTCACATTCTGCTAATGGTGGACAAGTTTACGAAGTGGATTGAGGTAAAGCCTATAAGAAAATGTGATGGAGCTACGGCGTAACATTTCTCAAAGATATCATCTTGAGGTACGGTTATCCTCACAGTATCATAACTGATAATGGGAAATTTTTTGCGGAAGGAGCATTTGCTCGTTTCTGCCGGGATAAGAGGATCCGGCTGGACGTAGCCTTGGTTGCCTACCCCGCATCGAACGGACAAGTGGAAACATCCAACGGATTAGTATTATCCGGGATAAAACCCCGGCTCATTGAGCAGCTACAAAGATCAGCGGGGTGCTAGATAGAAGAACTACCAGTGGTACTGTGGAGTTTAAGAACAACTCCGAATCGATCCACAGGCTATACGCCATTCTTTCTGGTATATGGGGCAGAAGCTGTATTACCAGCCGACATAGAGCATGATTCGCCTAGGGTCACCCAATACACAGAAGCCAAAGTGCAAGAAGCCCGGCAAAATGATGTTGATCTGCTGGTAGAAGCGAGAGAACTGGCACTGTCTAGATCCGCCATATATCAGCAAAATCTCCAACGCTATCATAGCCGGAAAGTGTGCCCCCGAGACTTTCAGGAAGGCGATCTGGTGCTCCGGTTGGTACAACGTACTACGGGAATGCATAAGTTATCCCCCCCATGGGTAGGGTCATTCATTGTGAGCAAAGCATTGCACAATGATTCTTACTATCTTATAGATGCAAAGCCATAGGAAAAGAACAAGGAGGACAGGTCCGGAGAGGAATCTAAGCGACCATGGAATGTAGCACTACTTCGTCCCTTCTACACTTAGCTAAGAAGCGTATGTATCCGAGTCGTCTCATATGTCGGTATGTATGTCGGCAATGATCTTATCAATGAAATGTTGGCACCTCGAGCAGTAACTCGGGGACTACCTTAATAATGTTTGTTGTTTTTTGCGCGTTAGCTGGAATAAGTTGTTCTACTTAGCTCGGATTAGTAGTGTGTGAGCACCAAAAACCCAACTCTTCGACTTGCTGCTGTCCAACAAGAATTGGCTTGATGGCAAGCAAGAGAACAAGTTTGGAATTGCGTAGCACATGAAAAACGACTAAGGAAAAGGATTTATTCGAGACAACGTTTGTTTTTCGGACTAACCCTGCATTTACTTTCAAGTTATTATGCAGTTTTATTTTGGTCCTAAGTCTAAAAGTTTCCCAGTATTGTTAAGACAATTTTTGAAGCTCGGATTCGTAAGTCATAAAACCGAATCAAGGTAGACACGAACTGAGCCAAGAGATTGAACGAACAAGAAAAAGAAACTCGGGGACTACGCCGAAGTTAATCCGGCATAAGAACTTCGTAGCAAAATATCACATGTGTTTGGAATACAACTCCACCCGGCATATCGGGGATCTGATAAATTTTTAAGTGTTTTCGCTCAAGGAGCAGCAGGAGGAGGAAGTTCGGCATCATCCTCGTTGCCCTCAATATCAGAGGCAGCATCTTCTTCTTCATATTCCGAGCCATCTTCGCCATGCTCAAACTCTTCATCTCCAGCAGCTTCCAGGAAGCTCGGCCCTCAACCCATTCATGAATGGGAGCGTATTCAATAAGGC
This sequence comes from Avena eriantha, assembly GCA_910589775.1. Classification (NCBI taxonomy): domain Eukaryota; kingdom Viridiplantae; phylum Streptophyta; class Magnoliopsida; order Poales; family Poaceae; genus Avena; species Avena eriantha. The sequence continues at coordinate 51,317 of CAJUXJ010001972.1, read as the reverse complement.
TATAGGCACAAGCCTGGTGTCGAGCTAACCACTCCGGGTCATTGGTCCATCTGGATCCTGTGCGCAGACGTGTCAGGAGGTTGAGATCAATCTTATCGTACCACGTGAGTATGTGGTGAAGAATGGTATCAGCTGCGGCACGTCCAGCGGACTCTCTCCAGAGGTCAAGCTGAGTCATGGTTTCCATTAACTTCTCAATCAGAAGTGCAGTGGTCTCCGGGGCTTCTTCGCCGGGCCAGAAAGTTTTGAAGATGCGAGCTGCAGCGCCGATGATGTCCTTGCCGTAATTCTTGATGAGCTCCATGCGAGATGATAAGCTGACCAACAGGTCCTCCAGGTTATAAGGAATCCCTTCACTATCAGAAGTGACCGGAGTACCCCTTTGTCGGCGAAAGTTGGCAACTGCTGCGCTCACAATTGGAGTGCCCTCTGGAAATTTGCCTGGAAACGAGACAAAGGAGAAAGGTCAAGAAAAGACATATGAAGTAACCCGGAGAAGTAGGTCGGAAAAGGGAAAGAAACTTACGTGATATATGACTGAGGATCTGGGTCAACTCCTTGGTGCAGTCATCACGTCTCTTCCGGAGCTGCTCAAGCTCAGCGTTCGCTGACCCAAGCTGCATGCCGGACTCCTTGAGAAGATCCTGGTCCTTGGCGATCTGGAGGTTGAGGCGCTCGCGCTCTTCTGTGAAATTCTGGCCAGCCTTTTGAAGTTCAGATTGGTGCTGGGCCTTCATCTTCTCCATCTCAGCCTTGAGCCTAGAAATCTCATCGTCCTTGGTCTGCAGGAGGGCGAGCTTGTCATCTTTCTTCTTTAGCTCGGCTTGATGCTGCCCTGCTTGTTCGAGAAAATGCAGCATCATATCAGGCACGGGCACACTATCTTCAAGCGATGCTGAAATAGTGGGTTGGCCCGGCAGTGCCGAGGTATGAATGTTTGCCGAGCCAAGGAGGAAAGCTGATGGAAAGCATGGTAGAGACAGGCAAAAAGACGTACCGTTGATCTGCTCCAAGTTCTTCCGCATTATCTTGTTCTAAGCCTCAACCCTAGCTGCGGAAACCGAACAATCAGATTAGTTCGGCAAAAGAAGTTGAAGAAAAATGAGGAAGTGATAAAGAAGAAATTTACCCCTTTTCTCGTATTCCGCGATGAGTGCAGCCTATTTTGCGCGTAGATTCTTGTGGGTATCTAGCAAGCGTTGGAATTCAGCACTACGGCGGTTGGTGGTCACCTAAAAAAGATACAGAAACTTAAGTCAGCTTGGTGCATATTCGAAGTGTACTAAAATCCGGGCCAAGTGGAACTTAACACGGCTCTAGGTGTGTGCATATTCGAAGCGTACTAAAATCCAGGCCAAGTGGAACATAACCCGGCTCTAGGTGTGTGCATATTCGAAGTGTACTAAAATCCGGGCCAAGTGGAACTTAACCCGGCTCTAGGTGTGTGCATATTCGAAGTGTACTAAAATCCGGGCACAGTGGAACTTAACACGGCTCTAGGTGTGTGCATACTGGAAGTGTACTAAAATCCGGGCCAAGTGGAACTTAACACGGCTCTAGGTGTGTGCATATTCGAAGTGTACTAAAATCCGGGCCAAGTGGAACTTAACCCGGCTCTAGGTGTGTGCATATTCGAAGAGTACTAAAATCCGGGCCATGTGGAACTTAAGCCGGATCTAGGTGTGTGCATATTCGAAGTGTACTAAAATCCGGGCCAAGTGGAACTTAACCTGGCTCTAGGTGTGTGCATATTCGAAGTCTACTAAAATCCGGGCCAAGTGGAACTTAACCCGGCTCTAGGTGTGTGCATATTCGAAGTTCTCATGGAGCTACTTTAATTTTCTAAAGAGCATCCGGCCGAGTAACAAGTTACTCCCCCGGAGGCTCGGGGACTAATGGTTATTATCTACAACTTGTAAAGGGGAAGCGCCTCACCTCCATCATTCGCCGAGCGAGGTTAATTGCCTTTGCGGCTATGTTCATCTGAGCGGAAAACTCGGCAGGGCCGATCTTTTCCGGAAGATCAGTGTCTTGAACCACCTCTGCCTTATTCCAATTCATGACGAATTCAATTAAGCTCAGAGGGTACCGTTCACCGCTGGGCATATGGGGCGCCACCAAGCCCTTTGCATGCGCTTCTTTCCTTTCGATCAAGGCCAGGGTTGGGCTGGTGTGCAGAACCATTTGCTGTGTGTCAGTTGGCTCGACAGGCGCGTCCTTCTCTGCTGGTGCTTTCTTGGGAAGCATTGAAACGAGGTACGCTGCCCGGCTTTGACGGATGGTGGCTTGGTAGTGTCCGGAGCCTTCTTGTCCTTGGCTTGATGGGAAGAGGAAGCCGTCGCAGCGGATTTCCCCTTAGGAGCGGCCGGAGTGGTTCCTCGCCGAGGTTGAGAAGACTCGGACGAGGCAGAGGAGGTAGGCGCTGGTGCTCTTGGGGCTGGACTTGGTGCTACTGCCGATGTTTTAGCAGCCGGAGTTGGTGCTGATGCCGGAGTTGGTGTTGGTGCGGGACTGGTTGTTGGTAATGGTGTTGGAGCCGAAGTTGCTTAAGTGGATACTGGTTGCGGCGATGCCGAAGTGGTGGATGCCTTCGCCTCGGTCGGGCCGGTCTCCCCCGCTCCAAGATTACCCCCCTCTTGCCGAGGTGGAGCAGAACCTGGAGCGGCCACATAACCCTCTGGAATAGGGCTCAGCGGACGTGGCTCGTCGGCGTGACGGGGAGAAGGGCTAGGTCAGAGAGGTGAAGAGATGCTATATCCACTTGGAGGGACCTCCACCGGAGCCCTGCAAAAGAGAATGAGGTTAGAAGACAAATCACAACAATGCAAGGAAGGGCAAGTTACAGAAGGCAAAACAACTTTTGCATCCGAGGTTTGGGCCTCCTTGGGTTTCCGAGCCCTTCGTGCTAGGGCCTTGCCTGCTGGCTTGGAGGCGGTCTTGTCCCCGGACTTCTTTCGCCTTTTAACGGGCTGAAAAGATCCGGAGGATGAACTTGAAGCAGCCCCGTGCTTCTTCTTCGGAGCCACCAGGACAGGTTCGCCCGTAGCGAGCGGAGGATCCTCGTGGATGTGACCGCCAGGGTGAGCTGATGGCGGAAAAGCATAAGAAAGGGGGACAGCCTCAGCAGGTTCAATCACCTCGACATCCGAGTCATCTTCATCATCGGGCCAATCTCTAATGGAAGAGGATTTACCCGTGGGTCGTTTCGTGGCGTCAGTCATCGGGAGGAACATCTCCTGGTCCGGCTCCTCCTCATCCGGAGTCTCCCGGTCCGGCGCCCACTTAAGGGTCGGATCGGTGCCGTCCTCGATGGTTTGCTGAAGAAATTGCTGAGGAAAGGAATGAACAAAAGAGTAAAAAATACAACAATAAATGACATATAATTGGTCTGGGGTAAGTTCGCAACATGAAGCTTACCATGGGAGGAAGCCTGTCGCGGCAGTAATGCTCTATTCCCCAAGTCCACTCGGAGGAGAAGTCCTTGTGGGTGGTGAAAAGAGCCTTAACCTGGCGATAGATCTTCGTGTTGCTCAGCTCGAAGGATGAGGTCCGGTTGGGGTCGCGGCCGAAGCTCATGTGGCACACCTTGTGGGTGCACTTCTAGAGGGGGGAAATCCGGTTGCGCACGAAAGTGATCATGGCATCCTCGTTGCGCAGCCCGAGCTTCTTCCGCTCCGCGAACATCTTGTTGACCTGATTGGTCAAGGCAGTGGGCTTCTTGGGGATCTCATCCCACAGATCCGGGTTAGGTGGACCCGGAGTGTAGGGGAGCAACCGGATCAAGTCTTCAGTGCCCGTATTCCGGACATAGAAGAAGGTCCGGGCCCATAATTTGCAGGACTCTAACCCGGTGACCCGGGGGAAAACAGAAAACCTCCGGGGTGAAATGGAGGCTGCTCCGAATTGAGTGAGCTGTTTGTCCTCCGGATCAGCGTGGATGTTGGGAATGACATTGCGACGAAGGCCGAAGAACCGGATCCATAGCTCCTTCGTGGGCCATAGTCCGGCGTAGCCTTCGATCGTAGAAGCAAAGGCAGAGAGAGAAGTGATGGCGTTGGCTGGAAGATGGTGCGGCTGGAGCTGGTACATACCGAGCCAATCCCGGAAAAAATCACTCACCGGCAAGCCGAAGCCCCGTTGGAAGTGGGACAAGAACATGAAGGAAATATGCCCTAGAGGCAATCATAGAGATGATTGTATTTCATGTGTATCCATGAGTTATTATAATATTCCTTGAATATCCATATACCAGGAAACTTGTATTGATTGGCAATTATGTGAATTGTTTGTGAAACTCTTTACTTGTATGGTTATCTAATAATTGTCCCTAGTCGGAGTTCATGCGAGGACACACGTGAATATTAGACTAGCACATCGATTGGTTAATGACTATGTTTCGCAAGTCATTGACATGGAGATGTCAAACCAATGATGTGGACACATGTTATGAACATGGGGTTGGACTGACCCAACATGAGACTAGCAATAATACTTGCAGCTCTCTCTACACATCGTGTACGTTTTGTCCTTAGACCTGAGATTGTCGCATGTACTTGAGATGTGGATCGACCTACTTTGGGGCTATCAAACACTACTCCGTAACTGGGTAGTTATAAAGGTAGCTTTCGGGTTTGTCCTGATACATGCTGCAAGGCATCGGTCAATCAAGATGGGATTTGCCCCTCTCTACTTGAGAGAGATATCTCTGGGCCCCTCGAGTGATCGGATCCAGAAATGCATGGCCGTGCTACATATGGTTAAGAGTTAACCTAGTAAAGGGATTCTGAATCACAGTATCGAGAAAGAGAGGTCAGCTTAGAGCTAGACCAAATATCGTGAGGCAAAGGGAAAGACATGTACTCAACCTTGTGATGGTTCGTCCGAATGATCTTTATATGCGTTTAGGAGTTGGCACGTCTTGCTAGAGGCCGCTACCAACTATTGACGGAGTAAGTGTACTCGCGTCATGTCTATACGTGTATGAACCTATAGGGTCACACACTTTAGGGGCTGGAAGCCTAATGAGGATTGGATCCGAATTAGACCAGGCTTAGGCTGCTAATGGGCTGCTAATGTAGAAGCCCACCAGGGATGCCTATATAAGAGGGAGTGAGGCGAGCTGAAAAGGTGAGAGCATTCCACCCAGCCGCCACTCCTCTTCCGCCTGTGTTGCACGCGCAGACCTAGCAGTCTGGCGTGTGACGACTTCCACTCCGGACGTGTGGATACCTCGGAGGTGCTGCATCTGTAGCACTTGGACGAGCCGCGCAAAGGGGAGCTGCTCGTGGGACGAGGACGAGGAGGAGACGTAGAACATCTACACTGCCGCAACGTGCTTCATCGAGTTCCGCACCTGCGCGTCTAGCGGTAATCCCGTGATCTATGACAATAGTATTCCTGGTTGACGCGGTAGAAATTTTTTGATTTTGCGCTAGTGTAGCCTACCCGTTACCCCTTCAGTGGTATCAGAGCCAGGTTATTCAGTCATAGGTTCGGGAAGTTTGCATATGGTGATATGTAGATTGATATGAATGTTATGATCGTTTGTATGGCGGTGTTTCTGGATTGATCTATGATCTTAATTTCCGTGATCGTGATTATAAGGTCGTCGAACGACTTACCCCTACCGGTCGGTTTCCGCCATCGGGGTAGACAGTGACACATAAATCCTTCTGAATCACGCGAAGATCAATATGATTGATCGAATCGGGAATTAGATCTGAATCGACGTACCGTGATCAAAGGAGTTTGGTCAAATCGGAACTATGGTCGGTTTATGGTGAATTGGATTTGCCGATCAAAATCCTTAAAGAAAATTGTATAGATTTGATCTCTCATTTTTCACGAACCCCTTCGAACCGCGAGGGGCGCTGCCCCTTCGAACCCCGCAGGGGGAGACCCCCTAGACCCCCCTTAGTCGTAGCCCCCTTTTTGTATCTCGTTAAGGTTCATAGGTGGTACGATTTCACATGATCCGGTAGAATGCGATTCTATGCACAACTTGTTTTTGCAGGATTTATGTGATCAGTATGGCCCAAAAAATGTATGTGATGCATGTATGTATTTTTCATGACCTACGTGTCGTGAGTTGGGCAACACGGCTGGAGCCATATGTGTTGTCAATTATTGTAATGGCCTGCGTGCCAACTTGTGATGATCCCAATACCATGTAATTTTGATTACTAGATGTTAGGAGTAATAGCTTGTATTAGTTCTTGGAGAACTCATCACTTGGAGGATGGCTCGCATAGAGCATGAAGATGGAGATCATCATGGTGGACAGGTTCTATGGCGATGGAGATCACCATGAGAAAATGGGCCATACTGTATCACATCTATGTGAATGCTATTCTTATACGTTTTACTACTATGCATGCTTAGATGATAGAAGTAGAACGATCCCTCACAAAGTTTAAGTTAAACCATGCCCTCCCAACCAAACCTTGCACCATCCTATGCCCTGTACAATCGTTGGTGGGTCTATGAAATTAGGGTGCCACGGTTTTCCTTGGCTGGATGGGTTTGTATCGGATACCTACACGCATAAGGGTTGGTGAGCTTAACAAGGTCATCTTAACAGTTAAGGACCTTGGGGCATAAAGGTTGGGCGCCTAGGTTTGACATAGAGATGTCACCCAACAACAAGAGTCATATGTGATATGATTAGCAAAGGTTGCTTACCGATTTACCTTGTCTTCTAGCAGTGATGCTAAAGCTCACTAGTCGACTTGTTAATTGTGGATCTTGAATCACTTAGTATCAATAGAGGGATGTTGATTTAAGTGGGAGTATATGCTATTAAATTGTTTAATATGTTTTACTCTTTCATGGTTACATGGCTTAGTATTTTGCATATTTTTTTTGTTGTAGATCAATGGCACCGAACAATTCATCACCTTTTGCTTTGCGTTCGATTCTTGAAAAGGATAAACTAAATGGAACAAACTATTCGGACTGGGTCCGTAACCTGAGAATTGTTCTCAGGGCTGAGAAAAAGGAAACTGTTCTGGATACCCCAATCCCGGATGAACCTGCTGATAATGCAACTGCTACCCTTAAGAATGCCTACAAGAAAGCATGTGATGAATCTCTTGAGGTCAGTTGTCTTATGCTTGCATGCATGGAACCTGATCTTCAAAAACAGTTTGAGGATCAGGAAGCGTACGATATGATCGTTGCGCTTAAGGACATGTTCCAGACTCAGGCTAGGACTGAGAGGTACAATGTCGCTAAGTCCTTTGTGGAATGCAAGCTGGCAGAGGGAGCAGCTGTAGGCCCCCATGTGATCAAAATGGTTGGTTACAGTCAGACTTTGGAAAAGCTTGGTTTTCCATTAGGCCAAGAGTTGGCCACTGACTTCATTTTGGCATCTCTTCCATCTAGCTATGGGCATTTCATTTCGAACTACCATATGCATGGGGTGGAGAGGGGCCTTAATGAATTATGTGGGATGCTAAAAACAGCAGAATGTGACATTAAGAAGTGTGCAGGGCATAGCCATGTGATGGCTGTGCAGAACAAGCCTAGCTTCAAGAAAAAGGGCACTTCTTGGCAGAAGAAGAAGGGCAAGGCTAAGGATACGATCCCTAAGCCAAACCCTGCACCCAAGCAAAAGGCTGGTCCTGCAGGAGACACTGAGTGTTTCTTTTGTCACGAATATGGCCACTGGAAGAGGAACTGCAGCAAGTACCAGGCTTCTTTGAAGAAAAGTGGAAGTAAGAGTACTTCCCACTCAGGTACGCTTGTTGTAAATGTTGTGGACATTTTTCTCGCAGATTCTTATGTTAACTCTTGGGTATTTGATACCGGATCGGTTGCTCATATTTGCAATTCGATGCAGGGGCTAATAAGGACTAGAGAAGTGCAAAAAGGCGAAGTGGATTTTCGCGTCGGAAATAAAGCAAGGGTTGCTGCATTGTTCGTCGGCGTCATGCAACTTCACCTTCCGTCAGGATTTATCATGGAGTTGAATAATTGTTATTACATTCCTAGTATGGGTCGAAACATTTTATCACCTTCATGTTTGATGAGGGATGGTTATTCATTCGCGAGTACAAACAATGGTTTTGTAATCTCTAAGAATGCTATGTTTGTGGCTGATGCTCCCATTGTGAATGGGTTATTTATTTTAAATCTTGATAATGCATGTGTTTACAATGTTAGTGCTAAAAGGCTTCGGCCAAATGATTTGAGTCCTACCTATCTATGGCATTGTCGTTTGGGGCATATAAGTGAAAAGCGCATGAAGAAGCTCCATGGTGATGGTCTTCTAACTTCGTTTGATTTTGAATCATACGAGACATGTCAAGCTTGTTTACTTGGAAAGATGACCAAGACGCCTTTTACGGGGTTTCCCGAGAGAGCGACAGACTTGTTGGAACTCATACATACTGATGTATGTGGACCAATGAGCACGGCAGCCAGAGGAGGATATCACTACTTCATTACTTTCACTGATGATTTCAGTAGATATGGCTATGTCTACTTGATGAAGCATAAGTCTGAAACTTTTGAAAAGTTCAAAGAGTTTCAAAATGAGGTAGAGAATCAACGTGGCAAGAAAATAAAGGCCTTGCGATCTGATCGCGGAGGCGAATATTTGAGTCACGAGTTTAGCAATCATCTTAAGAGTTGCGGAATTGTTCCACAGCTCACGCCGCCCGGAACGCCTCAAAGAAACGGGGTCTCTGAAAGGCGTAATCGAACTTTGTTGGACATGGTTCGATCGATGATGAGCCAGTCGGATTTACCATTATCATTTTGGGGTTACGCGCTAGAAACAGCAGCTTTCACACTAAATAGGGTACCATCTAAATCCGTAGTTAAGACACCATATGAGATGTGGACTGGAAAGAATCCCAGTTTGTCTTTTCTAAAGATTTGGGGTTGTGATGCATTTGTCAAGCGACTTCAGTCGGACAAGCTAACACCCAAATCGGATAAGTGCATTTTTGTGGGATACCCAAGGGAAACCTTAGGGTATTACTTCTACAACCGAGAAGAGGGCAAAGTGTTTGTCGCTCGTAGCGGTGTTTTCCTAGAGAAAGAGTTTCTCACAAAGGGAACGAGTGGAAGGTCGGTGCGACTTGAAGAAGTTCAAGATGAGCCAGTCGGGGATGCTTCTACGAGTGATGCTATTGTAGCAGAACAAGTTGAGGAACCCGTGGCAATAGAAGCACCACAACCACGAAGGTCGGCGAGGCTCCGCGAAGCGCGAGAGTTATTATTGTTAGACAATGATGAGCCTGCGACCTATGCAGAAGCGATGGTGGACCCAGACTCTGAGAAATGGCTGATTGCCATGAGATCCGAGATAGAGTCCATGGGAGACAATCAAGTTTGGAACTTGGTTGACCTGCCTGATGGTTTTAAAGCCATCGAGTGCAAGTGGATCTATAAGAAGAAGATTGATATGGATGGAAATGTTCACATCCATAAAGCTCGACTTGTTGCAAAAGGTTTTCGACAAGTTCAAGGAGTTGACTACGACGAGACTTTCTCGCCCGTAGCGATGCTTAAATCTATACGGATCATTCTAGCCATTGCTGCACATTTCGATTATGAGATATGGCAGATGGACGTCAAGACGGCTTTCTTAAATGGAATCCTTTCTGAGGACGTGTATATGATGCAGCCCGAAGGTTTTGTCGATCCAAACAATGCTGGAAAGGTATGCAAACTTCAAAAGTCTATTTATGGGCTGAAGCAAGCATCTCGGAGTTGGAACATTCGATTTGATGAAGTTGTAAAGGAGTTTGGCTTCACCAAAAACGAACAAGAACCTTGTGTGTATAAGAAAGAAAATGGGAAATCACTTGTGTTTCTAATCTTATATGTGGATGACATATTATTGATTGGAAATGACATTCCTATGCTCGAGTCTGTTAAGACCTCATTGAAAAATAGTTTTTCTATGAAGGACTTGGGAGAAGCGGCATATATTCTGGGTATCAAGATCTATAGAGATAGATCAAGGAGGCTAATTGGATTAAGCCAGAGTACGTACATTGACAAAGTGTTGAAACGGTTCAGCATGGAAGAGGCTAAGAAGGGGTTCTTGCCCATGTCTCACGGCATTAAACTCAGCAAGACTCAGTGTCCTTCGACCACTGATGAGCGAGAACGCATGAGTAGGGTTCCATATGCTTCGGCTATTGGATCCATCATGTATGCAATGACATGTACTCGCCCAGATGTTTCCTATGCTCTAAGTGTTACGAGCAGATACCAGGCTGATCCAGGTGAGATTCACTGGACAGCGGTAAAGAATATCCTTAAGTACTTGAGAAGGACTAAGGATATGTTCCTAGTTTATGGAGGTGAGGTTGAACTCAGTGTAAAGGGTTACACAGATGCGAGTTACCTTAATGACTCAGACGACTCGAAATCGCAATCAGGTTATGTGTTTGTCATGAATGGTGGTGCTGTGAGCTGGAAAAGTTCCAAGCAAGATACAGTGGCCTCCTCTTCAACAGAAGCTGAATATATTGCTGCCTCGGAGGCTGCAAAGGAAGCTGTTTGGATTAGGAATTTCCTGATCGCTCTTGGTGTGGTTCAGGGCTCGTCCAATCCCTGGGACGTTTATTGTGACAACAATGGTGCTATTGCACAAGCCAAAGAACCTAGACAGCACCAGAAGAACAAACATATTCGCATGCGCTACCATCTGATTCGTGAGTTCATTGATGAAGGTAGTGTCATGTTATGCAAAATACATACGGACTCAAATGTTGCTGATCCCTTGACTAAGCCACTCCCGCAGCCTGCGCATGAAGTGCACACAAGAGCAATAGGTATTAGATACTGTCTAGATTGACTCTAGTGCAAGTGGGAGACTGAAGGAAATATGCCCTAGAGGCAATCATAGAGATGATTGTATTTCATGTGTATCCATGAGTTATTATAATATTCCTTGAATATCCATATACCAGGCAACTTGTATTGATTGGCAATTATGTGAATTGTTTGTGAAACTCTTTACTTGTATGGTTATCTAATAATTGTCCCTAGTCGGAGTTCATGCGAGGACACACGTGAATATTAGACTAGCACATCGATTGGTTAATGACTATGTTTCGCAAGTCATTGACATGGAGATGTCAAACCAATGATGTGGACACATGTTATGAACATGGGGTTGGACTGACCCAACATGAGACTAGCAATAATACTTGCAGCTCTCTCTACACATCGTGTACGTTTTGTCCTTAGACCTGAGATTGTCGCATGTACTTGAGATGTGGATCGACCTACTTTGGGGCTATCAAACACTACTCCGTAACTGGGTAGTTATAAAGGTAGCTTTCGGGTTTGTCCTGATACATGCTGCAAGGCATCGGTCAATCAAGATGGGATTTGCCCCTCTCTACTTGAGAGAGATATCTCTGGGCCCCTCGAGTGATCGGATCCAGAAATGCATGGCCGTGCTACATATGGTTAAGAGTTAACCTAGTAAAGGGATTCTGAATCACAGTATCGAGAAAGAGAGGTCAGCTTAGAGCTAGACCAAATATCGTGAGGCAAAGGGAAAGACATGTACTCAACCTTGTGATGGTTCGTCCGAATGATCTTTATATGCGTTTAGGAGTTGGCACGTCTTGCTAGAGGCCGCTACCAACTATTGACGGAGTAAGTGTACTCGCGTCATGTCTATACGTGTATGAACCTATAGGGTCACACACTTTAGGGGCTGGAAGCCTAATGAGGATTGGATCCGAATTAGACCAGGCTTAGGCTGCTAATGGGCTGCTAATGTAGAAGCCCACCAGGGATGCCTATATAAGAGGGAGTGAGGCGAGCTGAAAAGGTGAGAGCATTCCACCCAGCCGCCACTCCTCTTCCGCCTGTGTTGCACGCGCAGACCTAGCAGTCTGGCGTGTGACGACTTCCACTCCGGACGTGTGGATACCTCGGAGGTGCTGCATCTGTAGCACTTGGACGAGCCGCGCAAAGGGGAGCTGCTCGTGGGACGAGGACGAGGAGGAGACGTAGAACATCTACACTGCCGCAACGTGCTTCATCGAGTTCCGCACCTGCGCGTCTAGCGGTAATCCCGTGATCTATGACAATAGTATTCCTGGTTGACGCGGTAGAAATTTTTTGATTTTGCGCTAGTGTAGCCTACCCGTTACCCCTTCAGAACACGACGAACTCACCCGGATTGGGTGAGGGGCCAGTTCGTTAGAAGGGAGACGAGCGGCGACGCCAGCGGGGATGCGCCTGGTTCGGTAAAGCCAGTCAAGATCATCTCGACAGACCCATGACTCGGCCCACGCGCCGCGGTCCGCCGCCCCGGCGTCCTCCTCCATCTCCTGCTCAGCAACGATGAGCTCCTTTTCAGTCATCAGATCTTCGCTGCCCTCGCTGGCGCTAGCGGCGGCGGGGGGCAGAGGCCAGGATTGGCGAGGACCCGTGGTGAGGAAGTTGTGCAGCGGTGGCCGCGACGCGGAGGCACGGGGAAGCAGTGCGGTGGCTGTGATGCAGAAGTGCGAGGGAAAGCGCGGCGGCGACGCTGCTCTTTGGAGCACTGTCGGCGGCGCGGTCGCAAGGAAGAGGAATAAGAAGAGCAACGGGCAGAGGGGCACGGAAGGAGAAAGATCCTAGGGGATGCGCCCCTCCGCTATTTAACCACCCCCTCAAGGGGTGAGTGGGATCGCACCCTGTGGATCGGCCACACGCACTAGCCGTTTATCACTCGCCCGGACCAATCAGTGGGGAGCCACACAGAGGGCCACAGAGCGAAGATAATCCCGTGACGTGACATTGTGATGCAATAAACGAGGAGGCAGGCACGACGTGACCCACGCATAGTGATAACTGACAATTACTGCTGCGGTTACTGTGCAGGCCCTTAAAATAAGACGACACAATGATTACCCTTCACATGGGTTGGCGTACGAGAGAAGGAAACAAGACTCAGATGGAACTGTGGTAACCCGGCCATCAAGTGAAAACTTGGAATGTGCGGAGGGAAAGTAAAACCAGGAGGTCCGAGTCAAAGTGGTAACCCGGCCGGCAAGTGGAAACTTGGAATGTGCAAAGGGAACGTAAATCCATATAATCCGAGGTAAAAGGTTACTCGGCAATAACGACCGGAGCACAAAATTGAACCTGATGTGGCCTTAGCGGCCAAGGCAGTTAAGACCGCACCAACTTCGGGGACTAATGTTGGGGGGATACCACCGGGTAGGGTCACGCCGGGGTATAAAGGCCGAGTTAGCCGAGGTTTGGCAAGGCCAAAGCAGATGCTGGCCAGGTCACCTCAAGGAAGGCCGAATCACGGAGTAACCCGGACCAGGGGGTTTTCGCCTAACTAAGTCTCAACCGACTTAAGCAGTAAGTCGGAAGTATATGTTTACTTCTATGCAGGAACAGGGGTGCCCGGATCAGTTGTGATCCGGGTCATGTTTGGCTTCTAGGAGAAGGAAGGAACCTTGCTGGTCAAAAAGAGGGCCTGGTACGCACTGCATGAGCAAAGCAGACAAGAGCAGGACCACCGGGTCATGGCCGACAGGGGTGACGACGCCCATGTCGGCTGACGTGGGCGCCGCAGAGGCTCACGTAGTTAAAGCAGGTGTGACGCAGGGGAAAAAGCACCCCGGTCGGCTTACCACTTTGAGAGGAGGCATATTCTTAGGAATATGCCTCCACGTATGCCCTAGGCTGAAACCGAGCCTCCTCTATAAAAGGGGGGCTAGGGCTTCTGTAGAAGGGGTCGGTCTTTCTACTATTCTGTTGTGGCTAGGGTTTCAGGTGTGATCTGTGGGTGAGAGTAAGAGAGCTCCTTCTTCCTCCTCTCGCCAATACAGCTCTAGGAGCACTTGTAATCTTGGAAAGAAATCAATACAAACTTCTGTGTGGAGAATCACTCCACTATCCCTCCCTGGATTCCCCTAGCGTGTATTAGTCCCCACCTTTAGCCTATCCATGGCATCTACCGTGACACCACCACGACACCAACTCCAGTACAGAATACCGTGGCAGCCCGAGAAATCCTATCGGCTAATCCAGGTCCGGAGGAGATCCGGTTGGGAAGCAAACTACTCAACAAGGGACTGGAGCAGCAAAAGGTCGCCATGTCCGGAAGTCAAAAACTAGTCTCGGATTCCGAGCAATGTAGGATAGATCTGGCATGGGCTGACGTAAGACCCCAGCGCGTTCCGGGGCAGCATCATCGCCCCGAACACCGAGAAGACAATTATTCGAGAACCGGATCGTCAGGACAGCATCACACAAATGCGCGTGACTGGAGCAACGTCGCTCCAGCAGCCGAACGAGAGGCCATTGATGCACTGTATCCGAGAAATCCTTCCCGACGAGAGTCGAATGATCGAAGGGGAGAAGATAAAGAGAAACGTCGGGAGGAGGATCATAAAAAAATGCCACCTCCTAGACATGTAAGCCGTCCGGCTGAGCCTCACCGTAGTGGGAACGAGACACAAAGGAACGACGGAAACCATGCCGGGACAAGCCGGTAGAGGGCTCTTCGTAGTGACGACCCTCCCTGAAACTGGAATAATGACGCTCTAGACGGAGGCCGGCGAATAGCCGGAAACAATCCAGCTGCCCCACCCTCTCCACCAAGTAGTCATCACAACGGCTCTTAAGGGGGACAAGGAGGACGACATGGCAGAGGAGGTGGTGGCAGAAGCCGAAGTCTGGCTCCAAGGCACCGCAGCCATAGCCGACATTCGGGACGATCTCTATCCCCGAACGACGCAAGGCATAGAATTAACTCCAACATAGAGGCGCGGCGCTACAAAAACAATGATATCTACGTGGGCCCAAAGTGCTTCGGACCACGCATTAGAGCTACAAGATTCCCGGAAGGATTTGCTATCTCAAGAAATATCCAAGCCTACGATGGCATTGCTCGGCCAGATACCTGGCTACAGTATTTTTTCCAAGCTTGCTGCATCGCCGAAGGCAGAAACAGCCTGGTCACAACCTGATATCTCCCACTTATGTTGCGGAAGACGGCACGATCATGGCTTAATGAACTTCCGGAGAACACCATCCATAATTGGTATGACATACAAAGCGCGTTCTTTCGGAATTTCGAAGGCACATATCGGAGGCCCTGTACGATCGGAGACCTACAGCGTTGCACCCAGAAGGCCGAAGAAACTTGCCGGGAGTACCTCGGACGATGGATCGACACCAAGAACTCCTATGAGGGAGTAAATGATCAAACTACGATTGAAGCTTTCATTCCAGGTCTCCCAATTGGTCTACTGTGCCATTGCTTGAAGTGTGACAAAGTCACTGATTTGGCAGAGATGATATAAACAGCGAGCAAGTATGCAGATGCCGACGACGCTGCAGAGGGTTTACTCAATGCCCTAGCTGTGCCACAATCGTCAAAACAACCAAAGCAACAATGTCAGAAGCGCAAAAATACCTCGGAAGAGAAACCCAACGCGGAAACGACAGTGGTTACTGCTACTTTCGGGTCTAGAGGACGAGGAGGATGTGGCAGAGGCCACGGGCGTGGCCGTTGAACTTCGAGAGTCCAAGGTAGAGGAGACCAACACCCGGGCAAAACCTACTCTTGGGCCGACATTGCCAATAACCCATGTGTGCATCACTTAGACGCCAATGGGGGCTGGTCCCACACCAACGCCGAATGTCGTTTCAATGACGACATCAAAAGAGATGACACCGCGGGCTACAAAACTAAGCGGAAGAAGGGAAACAAGAATCCCAAAAAATATAAAGAGACCAAGGAAGATTCCGACATGGAGGAAGCTGATGCTTCAAATCCCAAGCCGGAAGGGAAGAAAAAATTTCCGACCAAGAAAGACACTTATGTCACCTTCCTCACATCTCAACCAGCAAAGGTTAAGAACGCAGTTCTACATGAGCTCAATGCAACAGTTCGAGCTGTCCCCCAATTTTTGGACTGGTCGGAAGTGGCAATCACATTTGACCGTGCTGATCATCCGCCTAAGTTGCACAGGCTAGGAAAATATGCCTTAATCGTCAATCCACTTATTGAAGGTTATGGTTTCTCCAAGACCCTCATGGACGATGGCAACAATATCAATATTCTCTATGTCGAAACGCTACGCCGGATGAAGATCTCGGAGACTCAGCTGAACCATAGCTCTTTGATCTTTCACGGGGTTGTCCCAGGAAGACAAGCTAATTCCCTGGGAGAAATCACTTTGGGATGTTACCTCTGGAACTCCAAAGAATTATCGGACGGAGGCACTTTCCTTCGATGTGGTCCCGTTCAAGAGCGTGTACCACGCTATATTCGGACGTCCGGCTTACTGAGCTTTTATGGCTTGTCCATGTTATATTTATAATATGATGAAAATTCCAGGTCCCAACGGCATAATCACTATCAGGGGAGACCCCAAGAAGGCACGAGAGTGCGAAGATGGAAATGTCGCCTTTGCTGAAGCCATGCTGCATGCCGAGGAGTACTAGGAGATCAAGAAGAACATAGATCCGTCCGAGATGCCCGCAACGAAGAAGGAGGTTACAAAGCCAAATCTAGAGTTCAAGGCATTAGAAGAGATGAAGAAGACTTCGTTGAAGGATGATGACCCCTCCAAGGTGACCCAAATAGGCGTAGGCCTAGACAGCGCATAACAAAGTGCGCTCGTCAAGGTCCTCCAAGCAAATCAAGATATCTTCGCATGGTAGCCATCTGACATAACCGGAGTACCTAGGGAACTTGCTGAGCACTCTTTAAATGTAAACCCGAACGCTAAACCCATCAAACAGTCCTGATGACGTTTTGGCGATTAAAAGCGTAAGGCAATAGCTAAGGAACTAGCACGACTCGAGTTAGCCAGATTCAGAGAAGAGGTCATCCACACTGAGTGGTCGGCCAATCCTGTAATGGTCCCTAAAAAGGACACCACTGATTTAGGGATGTATGTTGATTATACTACCTTGAACAAGGCTTGTCCAAAATATCCGTTCGCTCTGCCTAGAATTGATCAAGTTATCGATTCTACGGCAGGCTCCGAACTCCTCTATTTTCTCGACGCATATTCCGGTTATCACCAAATCTGGATGAAGGAATCTGACAAAGTCAAAACTTCATTCATAACCCCCTTCAGAACCTTCTGTTTGTTATGATGCCCTTTGGGCTGAAGAACGCAGGAGCTATCTACCAGCGCACGATGCAGTGTTTCCTCCACGACCAACTCGGACGCAATATACATGCATACGTGTATGATATTTCGGTGATGTCCAAAAAGAAGGAAACACTGATTTTCGACTTGGAGGAAACATTTGCCAATCTACAAAAATACAACATCATGCTTAACCCGAAGAAATGCTTCTTTGGAATACCAGTCGGAAAATTGTTAGGTTTCATCGTGTCTCAAAGAGTCATAGAGGTGAACCGGGACAAAATCAAGGCTATACTCAATATTTCCAGGCCAACTCGCCTAAAGGACGTACAAAGACTAACTGGTTGCATCGTTGTGGTCAGTCGATTTGTAAGTTGGCTTGGTGAAAGAGCCGCACCATTATACAAACTCCTGAAAAAGACCAAGGATTTTGTCTGGACCAACGAAGCTGAAGCTGGACTACAAGACCTGAAGAAAGTACTCTCATCTACTCCTATCCTGGCGGCGCCGGAACCACAGGAACCAATGTTGCTTTATCTTGCTGTGACAAACAAGGTCGTTAGTATCATCATGGTGGTGGAGAGACCGGAGGAAAATCAGGAGCACATAGTGCAGCGTCCGACATACTTGGTCAGTGAGGTCCTGACAGAGTCAAAACAGCGGTATCCGCACTATCAAAAGTTGGCTTACGGTGTTTTTCTAGCATCTCGTAAGTTACGATACTATTTTCAGGAGCATCCAATTAACATGGTGAGCACAGCTCCCATGAGAGATATAATCAACAACAGTGATGCCACAGGACGCGTCGCCAAATGGGGCATAGAGCTTTCATCTTTCGATATTGAGTATAAACCCCGGATAGCAATCAAATCCCAAATCCTTGCCGACTTTGTCGCTGATTGGACAGAGACGAAGGAGAATATGAACCTCCCTAAGTCGGAATATTGGACCCTCTACTTTGATGGGTCTAAGGCTCGAGGGGGCTCGAGGGCTGGCCTGGTACTCAAATCACCCCAAGGAGATAAACTTATATACGTGTTGCAGATCCACTTCACAGCGACAAAAAATATTGCCGAGTATGAAGCACTGCTGCATGGAATCCGGATTGCTAAGGATATTGGCATCCGACATTTGATGTGTTATAGAGATTCAGATCTTGTTGCTCAGCAAGTGTCGGATATTTGTAATGCAAATAAACACATGGCAGCATATAAAGTTGTCGTGCATGATCTATCTAAATCGTTCGAAGAGTTTGAGGTTCAACACATCCCTCGAGTAGAAAACGAGGAAGCAGATGCATTATCTTGGATAGGCTCTGCGCGGAAAGAGGTCCTGGATGGCGCTTTGTTAGAGCACCTCAAAGTTCCCTCAATAAAGGGAGTAGATGAGGAATATCCGACCAAATCCGACTCACCTCTAATAGCAGTTATTGCTGTAATTCCCAGCTGGACTAAACCCTACCTAGATTATCTGGTAGATGGCAAATTACCCGATGACGAGGTTCTGAGCCGACAGGTCATCCGACGAGCGAAAGCCTATACTATAGTTAAACGTGAGCTCTATAAGCAGAGTGTTTCTGGGGTGTTTTAGCGCTGTGTATCTCCGGAAGAAGCAGTAGAAATCTTAAGAGAAATCCACGAAGGCGAGTGTGGTGACCACGCTGGAGCCAAATCTTTAGTGGCAAAAGCTTTTAGACACGGATTTTTCTGGCTTACAGCTCAGGCAGATGCCGAACGATTAGTCAAGACGTGCAAAGGCTGCCAAAAGTATGCCAAACAAGTTCATGTTCTGGCTGATCAGCTGCGAACAATACCTATAACATGGCCTTTTGCGGTATGGGGGCTTGATATGGTAGGACCATTTAAACGAGCTCCAAGTGGATTTACTCACCTCTTAGTGATGGTGGATAAATTCAACAAATGGATTGAGGCTAAACATGTCACTAGTTGTGATGGAGCAACATCCAAAAGATTTGTCGAGGATGTTATAATCTGGTATGGTTATCCACATAGCATTATCACGGACAACGGGAGTAACTTTTCTTTGGGAGAATTGGCCGAATTCTGCAATGAGCAAAATATCTGGCTTGACATTGCGTCAGTCGCACATCCACAGGCTAACGGACAAGTCGAAAGAGCAAATGGTTTAATCCTACAAGGCCTAAAACCGAGACTCGAAGCACCACTACGATGTGCTGCGGGGGCTTGGGCAGAGGAATTACCCTCTGTAATATGGAGTTTACGAACAACTCCAAAAAGGTCAACCGGATACACACCTTTCTTCTTGGTCTATGGCACAGACGCAGTTCTTCCTAGTGATTTAATTCATACTTCTCCTAGAGTGGCCACGTATATTGAAGAGGATGCCGAGATTTCTCGACAAAATGATCTCGACTTGGTCGAAGAAGTTCGCTTCGTTGCTGAAATGAGGTCAACAGCCTATCAGCAGAAGTTACACGAGTATCATAGCCAAAGAGTCTGAAACAGATCTTTCAATAAAGGTCATTTGGTTCTCCGGCTTGTGCAACAAAGAAAGCACAAACTTTCCCCAGTATGGGAAGGGCCCTTTTTAGTTAGTCGAGTATTGCACAATGGATCGTACTAATTAATTGACATGAGGCCAGCCAAAGAAAGACCTGCTACTAAGAAGAGGAAGAGAGTTGGAGGCAGTACAAATCTGGATGAGTTAGATAGACCATGGAATATTGCTCAGCTACATCCCTTTTATTCTTAGTTTATCCTTCTTTGTAATCATATATATGTACATGTTCTGTGAGAAATAAAAGTGTTGGTTTCCTCAAGTTTTTCTGAGAAGTTTTTACCATCTTATTTCCGAATGATCATGTCATAGTTGAAAATCCCAGAATGCTTGAAAGTACATTATGCTCATGTTCGTTCTGGTTTTGATTTCCGATTCTAAAAATGCTACCTTCGAGTATACCTCTAAAGTTTCTAGTGCATACTTTGGTTCTTTGTCTGATTGCTAGATGCGGGTATTTTTCGAGTAGTGAATTGTTGGTACTAGAAGCCGGCTTTGTTTTCGAGTTTAAACTGGTTTAGCAATTGAGCTCCGTTGCTCGGCAAAGTTTCCGAGCAGAAGGTTTAGCCAGCTCACGAAAGGGAGGAGGCAGAAAGCCAGATAAACGATAAGTATAGGAGAAAAAATACAAGTGCTTATGTAAACATTTCAGGCACACAAAAAATTTAAAGCCAAAAGTGCTGAATAGATCAAAATCTTAGCATTAGCAAAATTATAGTACTGCATATTTACAGGCCCATCATGTTTTTTAGAATAATACAAATGTTTCTGTTAATCTATGATGCAGGAGGAGTGGAACGAGATGCCGGCTCGCTGGATACATCGCCTTGATATCGTTCCGAGATGTCCATATCCCAAATGGTGTGGTCATCATTGGAAACTTCTGCTGATTCTTCTGGAGGCGGGGGTGGGGTGTCCACGCGGGGGAAGAAAGGAGTTTCGTAGCTGGTCAAATCAGCCACGTGACACCCATATCTGGCACAGGAGTCCATAATGGCCTTGATATCTTGCTCCTGGTCGTCTTCATCTACTTTGCAGTACCCTCTGGTCACTTGCCACATTTCCATGTTTCCATGGTGGCTCATGACCATGGTGAGAGCGTTCTGCACTGCGGACCGCGCATAGGACATGTTCCCGTCCTGGACAAGTTGCGGCATCTCCTTTGCCTTGTCCCACACCTGAAAATCCGACATGCTATGCATATCCAGAATCTTGAGAGCTCGGCCAATGTCCTCAAGGGATTGGCAGAAGTCATGAAGCAGGTCACTGACTTGGGTAAGCCGGTCGGTGCGGAGCTCAGCGAAGGTGGAGTCCGTCAAGTTCAGAGGACCTATAGACAAAAACAGTTAAAGAAAATCCGATATTGAAAGAAGTCGAAGAAAATAGACAAATTAGACAGGTGGAACATACTGAAGATGACATCATCAACTTTGGTCTTCTCTTCCCGGAGAATCCAGAGTTCAGCCCAGAGCGCCTGGGAACGATCCTTCTCTCTGAACAACTCATTATTGAGGTCCGAGATTTTTTGAACTTGAGCAGTAATCTTACGATCACGCTCGTCAGTGGCCATGGAGGAGGACTCGAGAATTTGAGCAATGCTCTTTTCATGATCCGCCTTGAGCTGATCCAGCTCTTGGCGAAGTTCCTTGTTCTCCACCACCAAAGTTTTGAGGTTCTTGGCCTCTTCAATCATGGCGCGGGACTGTTTTACCAGTGTTGTAAGTCAAAAAAGAACAATAGTTCAGTAAAAATTCGACTATGAAAACATGAAAGACAAGGTTCGAGTCTCGGAATGTTTACCTTTGGCCTCATCCTTGGCAACTTTAAGCTCAGCATTCTTAAGTCGGAGAGCTTTGATCTCTCCGCTTGTCGCAAACATTTTTCAACAAATCCTGGTTATAGGAATATACTTTCTGTAAGTCAGAATACCCAAAGTTAGAAAGCTACTAAAGACTCAGGCTAATATTTTTGCTAATATCAACACGAGCCTTGGGGGCTACACTAGTTTGTTCTTTGGCATCCTAAGGAAGCATAAACCCGGATTATTCATCCTACTTCATGCTCGGGGGCTAGAGGATATGATATGAAATAAAGGAAACAGGAATTAGAATTCCGACTTACATATTGTTCGCGAGTGAGTTTATCCAAACTCGCATTCATTTCAACAACAACCTTCTCGGCGAGAGTCAGAGGGGTCACTGGAGCCGTTGGAAGCTCACCGGCCCTTATCCTCTTGTCGCGAAGACGCACTTGTTCGAGAAGTTCAGAGTGCTTGATGTCCTCTGCTTCTTGCGCTTCTTGTTCGACAAATAGATTTCTTTTCTCGAGGCACTCCCTGGCCAGCCGCTTGATCTCTTCAGCAGATTTCCAGGACAGGCCAAACATGGCAAGTCCCAGATTGCTGAGAAGGTTTTCGGCAAAGGTTTTTGCCGAGGGATCATTACCCGAAAAGGTTCACCCTTATCTATAACTGACTCACCCATGGTGACGTCAGTTTGTGATTCAAGGATTGCAGGCTCCATTGAAGGAGCCGGATCTTCTGTGACAGCCGGACAAGGAATGATCACCGGCATAGCGGAAGGTTGAAGGGAAGGAGTCGGAGGATCCACGACAGGAGAAGCTATGGTAAGATTCGTATGTCGTAGGGGCTTCGAAGAAATTCCCTTCCCCTTACCCTTGATGAGCTGCTTAGCCCTGAGAGTGTAATATAGTCAGAAAACATTACATCTCGGAAGAAAATTCGAGTAGGGAACAAAGGCGGAACTTGTGATTGAAAGTTACCTCTTCACGACGGGCACCTCCTTTGTGCCAACAGCCACTACCGGAGCCTTGCACTTCTTAAGCGCAATGGCTGGCAATGGGACCAGTTCCGCCTCCTGAGAAAACTCTGGAAGATATCCCTATAGTGGAGCAAATTCCGACTCGGGGAGGTCAGCAAGCTGAAAAGAGGAAAACATATCAGTATTGCAATATAACTTAAAGATGGAAACACATAAAAAGGTTTACTATTAGAAGCTTATCGGCACTACGGGGTTTTCCGCCGTATGCATATCCAGAGAAACCTCTGGGATCCTCCTCTCGATTCGCTCCCTTATCAACCATTTTATCTGGCTTATATAACCGTGTGTGGTATAGGCTCTGGAGCTGATGCAGAGGGAATCTTTCTTGGACGACGTGATGGATTGCATCAGTCGGTCTCCGTAGTACTGAAGGGGTTGGATCCGACGTGACACCCAACATTGGACCAACTCAGATCCCTTCAGTCCTTTGTGTTTGATCAGATATTGGATCCGCCTCTTAGCGAGGATCAGATCGTCAGTGAGAGCCGGAGGAGCCTTGTCCCAAGACGGTTGGGCCGTGGCAGCTCCGTCGACAAAGCTGGCAAAGCAGTGGCTTTGCCGGGAGGTAGAATATCCTTGTGATAAAAGAAGGTGGTTGGCCATTGTTTGACCGAGTCACTGGCAATAATCTTCGGATATGCGCGCTCACGTCTAAGTGAAAAACTAATGGTACCGGTGATATAAGGAACACCGGCAGTAATAAAATTTCTCCGGACATGGAAGTAGTACCGGAAAAGAGTAGGGCTTGGCCTAATGCCGATGTATCCCTCGCACAAAGTTTCATAGGCGCTCATCTCTAGGAGAGAGTTGGGAGGAAGATGGTGGAGTTGAACACTATAATGATCTATCACCTCGGAAAAGAATTCCGAGGGAGGAAACGACAAACCTCTGTCGAGGTGGGTGCCGAAGTGGACCCTCTCTTCGGCGTGGGGGTTGGAGACAGTCTCCCCGGCACCGCTCCGCTAGTCGCCGACGCGTAGAAGCCCCTCTGTCTCCACGCCGCGGAGCTTCTCATCGTCAAGAACACAGGGGATCCAGAACCCGCGAAAGCTTTACTTTTCTGTTGCCGCCTCTGTCGCTGCCGCTGCAGCCAAGCCGGAAGAGGATGAAGAAGCCATTTCTCTGGTGCGTCGGTGACCTAAGATGGGCGGCGCTGGGAGTTTTTGGGGAAAGCAGAGGAGCTCTATGCGTGGGGGAGATTTGGAGGAGGAGAAACGGCAAGGGAACATGTGAAGAAAGGAGGAGGAGAATCCTCACCCCTTATATCCACCTAACTGCGCCAAGATTCGTGCAAATGACACTATATAACCGCCACGCGTCGTGGAAGGAACTGGGAAGGACCCACGTGATGATTACGCCGCCGCGATCTCCATGTACGCATTGAAACGGCGCCTTGGTTCCGCGAACTACGGACCCACCAACGGTCGTGCTGACAGGATGTCTGTCAGATGACGTGACTTAACCATGACTGGTGTCAGGTGGCGTTAGAGACTAAGTTCCAGCTTAGATTGAAATCAAGCTGGAAAATCCGAGTAACCTGATGATAGGTCCGACTTATTTTTAAGACCCGGATAGTATTTTTTGTTGTGAAGTTTCAAGAACCCTTCAAGATTCTGCAAGCCGAAGATCAAGCTAGATGATGATAAATCCGACTTTGGATCTTGGAGGCCTCTGGGGGCTGCTGTTGGGGATAGACTTTCCGGGTATCCTCACAGTTCCTCACTGACTAGGGTGGCCCACTTCGGGTTAGAGCTTTGCTTCACGGGCGGCCCAGTCAGGGAAAAAGATAGAGTCCCATCCGACTTAGGCCCAGAAGACTTACCGACTTAGGCCCATAGTGTTACTTGTAGTTCAAGATGTACTTTGTAACTGACTCTTAGTCGTAGCCGAATAGATCTCTCCTGTAAACCCTAGGCCGGATATCTATATAAGCCATCCTAGGGAGAGCCTTTAGGGCAACCCTCAATAGTCTACAATCTCAACTCGCACAGGCGAAACCCTTGTAACCCATATTCCGGCTCTGCTGTATTACTGGATTTCTAGTAGGAGTAGGATCCGTCCAAAGCCGCTGGATTTGAACCTGGGTAAACTTGTGTGCTCACCGTCCCGGAACACCGTAAGTCTCACACCCCTCTATTCCGCATGCCTCAAGGACCCCCTCATGGTGTACTTGTCATCAATTCGATGACAGTACCAAGGAAGAACACCTTCCTGGTTCGCTTCTTTCATCGCATAATCTGCATAAGATCTTCCGTATCCAAAACATCTATGAATTTTCTACTTCTTATGATGCCACCAACGGATGTTTGCCATCTTCTTAGGGCCAATACTGACTTCCATACCGATCATCTCTCTCATTTCATCAAGAGTTATGTTTTTTGAATCGACAGTGGTCTCCAAAGTACATGACGAAACTAGCTTATTAAATCCCTCATCAAGTTTTGCCATGTGTGAATCCACCTCTATGCGTATATTGAACTTATCTAGATCAGCATCTATTCGTCCGTATTCTCTAGGAGCAGAAGCTCTGGCAGCAAGATCTCCAGCATCTGCATACATATCATCAATCATCGCTTCAACTTTCACCTTACGATCAGCTGGACAACACTCCCAAACCATCTGAAGCTCACGGGAGTGCTCAATTTGCTGATAGGTATCATTCATGTTGCGCCACACCAATTTTGTCCTCTATCGAGAACCCTAGGCAATTCTAGCTGCAAGCATATCAACCAGCTACGAAACAGACACGACCTCTTTGCAATTCACAAGCAGATGCACATCTTGCCCGAACACAACCCTCTCGCAAGCAAAATCAAGTTTTCTAGTGTACTTCCGAACATGAACTGTGAACTCATATAGGTCCCTTGTATGAAAGTTGTGCCTAATTTGATTAAAAAGGGGAACATTTCAGTTCATTCGATCTATTATGCTATAACTAATCTACTTGAAAGATAAGGCACAGATAAGAAAAATTCACCTCTCGCTCTTCTCCCGGTTTTTTTCTTCGAGATCTAGGTGCTGCATCCGCCCACCGGAGCAGAACAATCCTTCATCGGTCTTGCTTTTCTGCGCTGCTCGTAGGTACCTTGGGAGCAGAATCCTTGCTGGCCTCCTCGCTAACCGGGCCTGAAGACCTCACCGCTGCTACGCGTTGAGCCTAATACTTGGGCCCCGATGGACTCGAATCAGTCGGCAACGTAGCTACAACCTTCGCCTTGCAAGACATGCTGGGCCACCGCCGTCGGATTCAATGTCAGGGGAGTGAGAAAAAAGGTGCTCCGCCGCTGGTAGATTTAGGGTTGGGAAAGGGAAGAAAAGGGACCGTCATTGCAGAAAGATTCAGTGTCGAGAGTTAGGAAAGTACAGTAATGGATTTTCCCCTACGACATGTGCAGGGTGGCTAAGAAGAGTGACCAGCGAAGAAGGGGCACAATAGGAACTAGTGTAACGGAATATCCTGACTTAACGGGCGCGATTTGAAAATATTGGGTTTGGCCATCATTCACTCGAAAGATCCATCTCAGCAATTGGTGCCCCAACTTTTCGAATCGCTGTGATAAAAATCAACTTGGGTACCGCGTTGCCTGGGCGACCCAACTTTCGGGCCGCAAAATGATATTCTCCGCGATAGGCGCCACTTGGGATTACTTTGGTAATCACATAGGGTCCCTCCCAGGGGGACTCGAGCTTGAGGTGTCCTGTCTGCTTCAGTCCTAGGACGAGGTATCCTTCGACGAAGGACCTTGGACGTAGCCGTTGGTTGTGGTAGTTGCGGAGGTTTTGTTGATAGATCGTGGATCGCTCTATTGCAATCTCGCGTGCTTCATCGAGTAGGTCGACGGCATCTTCGAATTCGGTCATTGATTTGGCCTCGCTATATGCTACAACCCTTGGAGCTTTATAGCATACTTCTGCAGGTGGCACTATCTCAGCGCGGTGTACCATGAAGAACGGAGTGTAGCATGTGGCAGTTTTTGGAGTTGTGCGTAGGCTCCATAGTGCTGATGAGCCTTTTCTTGATGCCATTGCAGATGAGGTCGTTGGCCTTCTCGACTTGATTATTGGTCTGGGGGTGTGCTACCGAAGGGTAGTTGATGTTGATTCCCAGGTTTTCGCATAAATTGTGGAAATCAACCAATGTGAAGTTTGTTCCATTGTCGGTGATGATGCTATCTGGCACCACGAACCTGTAGACGATGGACTCGAAGAATTTGATGGCGGTGGCGATTGTCTGATTTGTCACTGGCATGGCCTCGATCCACTTAGTGAACTTGTCAACTGCGACGAGGAGGAAAGTGTAACCTCCTGGTGATGACTTTTGCAGCTTGCCAACCATGTCAAGTCCCCTTTTCCCGAAGGTCCAGGGCATAGGTATTGGCCCGAGTTCTGTGCTAGGTGCGTGTGGTTTGTTCAGGAACCATCGGCAGGCAATGCACTTTTGCATGGTGTCATTTGCGTTGCACATTGCTGTTAGCTAGTAGAAACCAACTCGTAGAGCTTTGGTGATGAGGGCGCGACTCCCGGCATGGTGGTCGCAGGTGCCTTCATGTATTTCGAGGAGGACGGCTCTTCCGTCGCCATTGGAAATGCATCGCTGAAGGACTCCTGTGATGCTGAGGTTGTATAGCTTTCCGTTAATGATAGTGAAGGTTTTTAGCGTCGCACTATGTGACGCGCATCTGTCGGGTCGTCTGGTAGCCTTTTGCTGAGCAGGTATGTGATGTATGACTGTGTCCAAAATGGATCGATGAGAATGACCTCCATGGGGCCTTCGAGTCCTTCAAGCTCTAGCTCTTCGTCATCTGGCTTTTCGAGTCCCTCAGGTGGCGCAGCCCCAGAGTCCTTCGATATGTCAGCTGGTTGCGCTAGAGCCTTTGGCTTGATGGAGCGCTCACAGATTTGCTCTAGGAAGACCTTGGGTGGTATCGGAGAGTAGGTGGAGCCTATATTGGCGAGTGTATCCGCCTCCTCATTGCTTTCGTGACCTACGTGTTGCAGCTTACAACCGTCAAAATCTCCTTCGAGTGCGTCATAGAGTTTGCGGTAGGCGATCATGTTGTTGATCAGGGCATCGCACTGGTTCATGGTTTGATCCACCACGAGTTTAGAGTCGCCGAAGATGATGAGTCGCTTGGCCCTGCAAGCCTTGGCCATCCGCATCCCCTGAAGCAGGGCCTCATATTCAGCTTCATTGTTGGAGGCGCGAAACTGCATTCACAGAACATACCTCATCTTGTCGCCCTATGGCGATGTTAGGATGAATCCGGCGCCAGCTCCTCTCGATGTTTTGATCAATCGAAGTGCATTGTCCATAGGCATAACATATCTTGTGTGTCAGGGAGCTGGTTTTCCATCTAGTGGACCAGGAAATCTAGGAGCACTTGCGATGTAATCGCCTCTCGTTTCTCGTATGTGATGTCCCATGGAGACAGCTCGATCTCCCAAAATGCAACTTGCCCGGTGGCGTTGGGGTTGTTGAGGATGTGCCCTAGTGGCGCGTCATTCACCACTATGATGGGGTGCTCCTGGAAGTAGTGGTGTAGTCGTTGGGACATCATGAAGACGTCGTATGCTAGCTTATGATAATGCGGGTACCACAGCTTCGTTGGCGTGAGCAACTTGGTGAGGTAGTAGACTGGGCGTTGTAGCCCGTGGACTTTGTTCTCCTCGGCTCGCTCTACTACTAGTACAGTACTGACCACTTGGTTGGTGGCGGACATGTATAGCAACATGGGATCCTTTTCTCTGGGTGTCATCAGTACTGGCAAGGTGGAGAGTAGACGCTTGAGGTCTTTGAATGCTTCGTGCGCTTCGTCTATCCACTCAAACTTCTCATATTTGTGGAGGAGTTGGTAAAACGGCAGCGCCTTCTCGCCCATTCGACTGATGAATCGACTGAGCGTCGCAATTCGCCCAGCTAGCTGCCGGATGCCCTTGACCTTCTTCGGCTTGTCCATGGCCAATATGGCCTTTATCTTATTCGGTTTTGCCACGATTCCTCTCGTAGAGATGAGGTATCCAAGCAATTGCCCAGATGGTACGCCCAAGCCGCATTTTTCCAGATTTAGATTGATCCGATAGCGGTCAATGTTATCAAAGGTCTCGCGGAGATCGTCGAGTAGTGAGGCCTCCTCCTTGGTTTTGACGACGATGTTATCAATGTAGAATTGGATATTTCGGCCAAGCTGGCTCTTGAGGCAGGCATGCATACACCGCTGGTCGGTGGCTCCTGTGTTCTTCAGCCCGAAGGGCATTGTTGTGTAGCAGAAGACGTCGAAAGGCGTGATGAATTCTGTTTTCTCCTGGTCCTCTTCCTTCATTCGAATCTTGTGATAGCCTGAAGAGGCGTCGAGGAAGCATAGGCGCTCGCATCCCGTGGTGGAGTTGATTATTTGTTCGATCCGCGGTAATGGGAAGTGACCCTTCGGGCAATGCTTGTTCAGGGAAGTGAATTCCACACACATCTGCAGGATATCCGTGTCCTTTTTAGGAACAAGCATGGGGTTTGCTAACCAGGTTCTCTCCTTGATATGTCGTATGAAGTTTCCGTCGAGGAGTCTGTTGACTTCCCTACCGACCACTTTTTCCTTTGGCTCTGACAATCGATGTATCATCTGGTTCACTAGTCTAGCTTCGGGACTCACATTGAGTGAGTGCTCGGAAAATTCCATCGGAACTCCTGGCATGTCTGCTGAACACCAGGCGAATATTTCCTAGCACTCACGGAGGAATTCGACGAGCGCAATTCCTATGCGGGACTCAAGTTGCTGGCGATGAGGGTCGTCTTGGTCGGGTCCGTTGGATGGACGTGGACCACCTTGGTGTGCATCGACGAGTCGAAGGATTGATTAGGTGCATTTGGCTTACTAGGAGGAGGAAGACTATTGTATGTCAACTCCTTCAACCTTGCGAGCTCCCCCTGTATTCCGAAGGATTGGGAGATTCTGTTGAATTCCTTGTCGCAGTTGTCGGACTTGGTGAAGTTTCTGCTAATGGTGATGACTCCGTTTGGTCCTCGCATTTTCATCTGCAGGTAGGCGTAGTGTGGGACTACCATAAACCTCGTGAACGTGACATGTCCGAGGATGAAGTGGTACTGCAAGGGCCAGTCGATGACCTTAGATTCCAGGCGTTCTCGCATGAAGTTAGCTGGAATGCCAAAGATGACGTCCAAGTTAATCTTGCCCAAGGGGTATACGACTTTCCCTAGGACGATGTCGTGGAACGTTGTGTCGGAGACTCTAGGCAAAAGGATGGGATCTGCATGGCGCGCAAAGTGCTGGCGGACATCAGGTTGATGCCGCTATTGCCGTCCATGAAGATGTGGCTCATCTCGAAGCCTCCAATTTGCGCCTCAAGCACCAGCGGAGAGTGACCTGGGCGAGGTACTTGACACTGATGATCGCGATTGTCAAAGGTGATGCAGGGCATGCACCCACTGAGATACTCAGTGGTTGAGGTTGGAGAGTTGATCGCCAAATTGACTTGGTGAGTGGTTGATTTTTGCACCGGATTTGATATGTGTCCTTTTTGGATCATGCCCATATTCCCTAGCGCTCGTGGGTATTTCTCGCCTCCATTGTGCTAGATTGGTGCAGCCATAAGTGGTGGTGGCCGGGGTGGTGGTGGTGGTGCTCCGTGAGCCACAACGCCTGGGGAAGCTCCGTAACCCTGATTTATCGCGTCACGATTCATCTGGGTGAGGACTTCATGGAGCTTGAGGAAATCACAACAGTCCTTTAGGAGGTGGCTAGACTTCTACTTGTCGTCATGTTTGTCGATGTAGAAGTGGACGTTGCAACGTCCAGACAGTTTGTCCTGGATAGACATCCCAGGTGCCTCATCACGTGTACGGCGTTGCCATACCTGCGTGGTCTTCCTGCTGTCAAGGTGTCCACTGGTGCGGTATCCGCTATTGCGGTTGCCGTCGTCGCGTCTATCAGCATAGCCAGCCATGACCATATTAACCTCTTCGCGGTCTTCATAATCGCGCATTCAAAGTTTGCCTCGATAGCCACGTCTACAACGGAGATTGTCATCGTCGTCTGAGTGGACACGACTATTTTTCACCGAGTTCTCTCCATCAGCCCACCTGTTCGCGATCTCCATCAGGTGGTCAATTGTTTTGGGCTTCGAGCAGCCTAGCTCCTCCCTGAGCTCTCTGCGCTGTACGCCGCCTTTTAATGCATCGATTGAACGATCTTCGGAGATGTCCTCCACGGATTTTTTAATGATGGACCACCTTTGGATGTAGGAGAGTAGTGACTCGCCTGGCTTTTGGTATCAGCCCCTTAGCTCTTTGATTGATGCGGGCCTTTTGTAAGTGCCCTTGAAATTTCGCACGAAGCTGTATACCATCTCATCCCAGCTGTGGATTGATCCTCAGGGGAGGTTATTAAGCCATGCATGAGTAGCGCCTTGTAGCTGCAGCTGGAGGCATTGAATAGCCGTGCTCGTGGTTCTTCCATGCATCATGACGGAGGAGATGTGATCCTCCAGCCAGATTTTTGGATCCTAGAGGCCGTCAAACTTCGGGTTCTCTGATAGGAGCTTGAACCGAGAATATCATTTTGCGGCCCGAAAGTTGGGGTAGCCAGGCAACACGGTACCCAAGTTGATTTTTATCACTGCGATTCGAAAAGTTGGGGCGCCAATTGCTGAGAGGGGTCTTTCGAGTGAATGATGGCCAAGCCCAATATTTTCAAATCGCGCCCGTTAAGTAAAGATATTCCGTTACACTAGTTCCTGATGTGCCCCTCCTTCACCGGTCACTCTTAGCCACCCTGCACGTGTCGTAGGGCAAAATCCATTACTGTACTTTCCTAACACTCGACACTGAATCTTGCTGTGACGGCAGCGGCGGCCCCTTTTCTTCCCTTCCCCGACCCTAAATCTGCCGGTGGGGGAGGACCTTATTTCTCCCTCCCCCGACACTGAATCCGACGACGCTGGCCCAGCATGTCTTGCAAGGCGAAGGTTGTAGCTACACCGCTGACTGAAAAGGGTCCGTCGGGGCCAAGACTGGGGCTCAACGTGTAGCAGCGGCGAGGTCTTTAGCCCCGGTTAGCAAGGAGGCCAGCAAGGATTCTGCTCCCAAGGTACCTACGAGCAGCGGGTTGAAGAGAAAAGCAATGCTGGCGGCGGATTGTTCGGCTCTGGTGGGCGGATGCAGCACTCAGATCTCGAAGAAAAAACCCGGGAGAAGAGCGAGAGGTGAATTTTTCTTATCTGTGCCTTATCTTGCAAGTAGTTTAGTTACGTGAAAGTTGAGCGTTATCTGTGCCTTATCTGTGCCTTATCAAATTGAGCACTCCCATGAGCTTCAGATAGTTTGGGAGTGTTGTGCAGCTGATCGTAAGGTGAAAGTTGAAGCGATGATTGATGATATGTATGTAGATGCTGGAGATCTTGCTGCCAGAGATTCTGCTCCTAGAGAATACGGACCAGTAGATGCTGATCTAGATAAGTTCAGTATACGCATAGAGGTGGATTCATACATGGCAAAACTTGATGAGGGAGTTAATAATCCAGTTTCATCATGTATTGTGGAGATCACTGTTGATTCCAAAAACATAACTCTTGATGAAATGAGAGAGATGATCGGTAAGGAAATCAGTATTGGCCCTAAGCACATGGGAAAAATACGGTGGTCGCATCATAAGAAGCAGCAATTCATAGATGTTTTGGATACTGAAGATCTTATGCAGATTATGCGGCGAAAGAAGCGAACCAGGAAGGTGTTCTTCCTTGGTACCATTTCTGATGTTGTTGAACATGTTATAGTGCATGTAGATGCCCCTATTGTGGCTGAACAGAATGAGGTGGTCAACGTTGATGAGATCTGATGAGAGCTTCTAACCTGGGCTTGTCATATGGACCGTGGGGTTCCCCTGCCTGTATTTGTAATATTGACTGATGTTGCATTTAGAGCGTGCTTCTATGATTATGTTTATTGAGAGATTGCGATATAATGTTGTGCGAGCTGTTGAGATTTTCGGACATGTCACTCACTAAAACCATCATTGTTGTAATAAGACATAAGTACATTATAGTTGACATGATTATGTTTCTTAAGATGACGTACCGTACTTGTTTCAGTTATTATGTTTGTTGGGAGATTGTAATCTACTGTTTTGTGAAACCATGACTGGACTAGTGATGCATAAATACATTGTAGTTGACATGATTATGTTTCTTGAGATGATGTACTGTACTTGTTTCTGTTATTTTTTTGTTGAGAGATTGCAATGTAATGTTTTGCGAAACCATGACAGGACAAGTGATGTGTAAGTACCTTGTAGTCGACATGATTTTGTTTCTTGAGTTGACGTAATATACTTATTTCTGTGATTATGTTTGTTGAGAGATTGTAATGTGATGTTTTGTGAAACCATGTTGTAGTTCTGTTTGTTGGGAGATTATAATGTAATGTTTTGTGAAACCATGACTGAAGAAGTGATGCATAAGTACCTTGTAGTTGACATGATTTTGTTTCTTTGGATGATGTAATATACTGGTATGTTTTCGTTAGGCAATGAAATTGGGATGGAGGGAGTGCAGGTTTAATATTTGAAATGAGAATGTGTGAAGAGAATCCATATCAGGCAGGAGACAGTAATCCAGGGAAAGGGCATGGTATCCATTAAACTATTGTAACATGGCAATTTAGTCATCATTGCAGTGGTAGAAGGGCTGCTCTCTCACTCACTCTCTCTCTCTCTCTCTCTCTCTCTCTCTCTCTCTCTCTCTCTCTCTCTCTCTCGCTGACGCTGACGCCAACGCCGTCGTCGTCGCATTTGCCATGTTGTCCTTGAACGGCGAGGACAACCAGTCGAGCAGCGACAACCTTCTCTCCGACATCGAGTATTCCTTCCACGATGTGAGTTCCTCTGTTTTCTCGGGCTAGGGTTAGGCAATGGTAAATCACTCAATCTGAGCTCCATATGTGCATGCAATCGTGTTCGATTTCAGCTTTGCGTTTACCTATAGGTATCAAGGATGATCTACGACTCCGAATGGGAGGGCCTAGATCTCTATGGAGAAGTGCCATGTGACCATGGACTAAAACTGAGGAGATATGTTGCATTCGAAGGCAGTAACACTGGGAGAAGGTTTTTGGGCTGTACAAATTAGGTTTGTTTACCTTATGTGCAACTGTGACATGAAGTAAAATGTATCGTGCATGTTAATAACACTATAGTGTGTGGGTTTTTAGGTTGGCCCAGTGTGTAAAGCAGTAGAGTGGGTGGATCTTGAGTGGCGAGATGCACTTAAGAAATGTTTGGCATAGTTATGGGAGATGTATGAGTTGGAAATGTCGAGGAGATTTACTGATGTAAGTGATGCAGCTGAAAAAATTATAAGCTGTCGGTACGAAATAAGGAGCTGGAACAAGAAATCGAGAATTTTCAGTCAAAGCTAACTGACGGAATCGATGGGGGCTTGGTTTTTGGAACTGCAAAGAAGCTTCAGGATAGTCACATGTTGCTGATTCATAATGCAGAAAAGGAGAGGGATCAGCTCAGGGAAGACAAGAAGAAGCTAGAGTGCTGCATTGCGGATCTGTTGAAGGAACTGAAGAAGGCGCGCGAGGGTGAACAAGGACAGACTATAGAGGATAAAGGAAATTCGAGATGAATAATGTATGTTGTACCAATGCCTGAAACTAGTTAATTGTAAGACTTGCAGTTGCGCTTTCCGAACTAAGCCAAACCCAATCCTCGAGCAAACTAATTTCAGATGAACACACATATCGTGCATAGAGTTAAGTTCACGCTTACAAAATAACCACTGCAGAGGATAAACTAGGCAGTTCGGTACTAAATAGACATATGTTGTGTTCAAGCGAGCCTGGCCCGGAGCTACCTGTTTTCCTCCCTAAGATTGGCCAGCTCCTTCAGTACTATGTCTTGCTTCAGCTATAGGTTCCAGCGCTCCGTCACGGATTGCAGAATTTTGTACATAGCCATACGATTTTCCTTTAAGATCCCTTTCATGATCTCCGTCTGCTTCCTAGCCGAGGCGCGACCTTCACTGTGTAGCTTCGCCTAGTCGGTGTTTAACTCCTTCAGTTTCTGGCACTTGTCAGAAAGGACCGCGAATTCAGCGCGCAGTTGGTCAAAGGCCAGTTTCTGGGAATTCCGCTTGTCCCTTTGGATTGCTATCTTGTCATTTGGCCAGGTCACCAGGTCCTGGTCGATCTTTCGCCTCTTTCCCTGCAACAAAAATACATAGTATGGTTTGTTCAGTTCACCAGGACAAGCTGGTGAGTTTCCATAATTAACTGAATCGACTAGTGGCACTGTCATAATTTCAAGGAAGAAGCAATCTAGGACTAATCAACATTTTATGAATCGACTAGTGGCACTCTCATAATTTCAATTTCAAAGACAAATAAGATTTATCAGAAGTTTAGTGTGATGTGGGTTTTTTCCAATATCACCAAATAGTAGTGGGAGAGTGGCAAACTCATAATGCAGAAACCCATGTCCAGATACATATGGAAAGAGAACATGGTGTCCATTCATGAACATGAACACCAACACATGTCCAGATAGATAAGGAGTTGCCCTAGGATTCTTATTGCACCCTATAATGGGAAGCAGACATGGGCATTGCTCCCTAAACCCTAAACATTACAAAAGGAGAGGAGGACGAACTGGTATTCGTGTCCCCGCTAACGGGAATCAGACTTGGGCACTGCTCCGGTACGCCTCCAGACATGACCTTAGCTCCTCGTTCTCTTTCCGAACACCCTCGAGTACGGTGATCCCTCTGCTCATGTCTGCCTTCATTTCCTTGACTGCATCCAGGCAACGGTTCCTATCATGGTAGGCTCGGATGGTAGCCTTGGTTTCCTCGACGCGTCCTCTGAGTGCCTCGCTGACTTCGTCCACGAGATTATTATTCTCCCGCGTGAGCTCGTTGATTATCTTGATGGCATGTTCTTGCCTGATCAAGTTACGCTCGAGCACTTTCTGCAGCCTAACGATGTCACGTGCAAAATGTAGCGAGATCTCCTTCTGCACAGATAATTGCTTGCGTAGGCTCTCATTAGCTTGGGTGAGGGAGCGTGCAAGCTCATGTTGGTTGGCAATCTTGGAACTGATCACGGCCACCTTCTCACAGTACTCGGCCTTCAATCGCTGCATCGTTCATGTTAATAGAAATAGGAATTCTACAATTACACTCCTAGTCCCAGGTGAATACTAATACAGATCAAAAGAAATCCCCGTTGAATCTATTGGCTACAGTGTTAAAAAATGGACCTGGAGATCTATTCATGACCACGATAAACTAATCCTAATCACAAAAAATCCATAGTGAATCTATGAACAGCGGTATTAAGGAAAGACCAAGAGATCCAGTCATATTCATGAAAAGAAATACAACTCGCAAAAGGAGAAGAAAAAACCAATGCGGGGCGGACATCATCTATGAAATCCACATCATAACTTGGAGAAATAACAGCGTGGAGATTTGCTACCTCGTTGAGACATGGAACGGGGCCGAACGGGTCCTGCATCGCCTCCGTCGTGGTGGATTCGGGCTCCACGGCCGACCTATAATACGTAGAAGAGGAAGAGCTAGAAGAAGAAGACAAACAAGAAGAAGCTGATTAAGATCATGATGGAGAGGGAGATGGAGAAGAAGTAGAATAAGGAGACCGTACCAGGAGGAACCCTCGCCTGCTAGAACATTCGGCGCCATTCTCGGGGGAGATTGGGCCTCGATGAGAGGGTGGGCTTGAGCGGCTGGTAGAGCAAGAGGTGCCTCGCGGTGATTTGTCTCCCTTTTCTCCACGAGGATCGTCGACCGGCCTCTCCCCTCTTCAGTGGAGCAATGGCTTGCAGGGTGAGTGTGGTGGAGGCAGGAGGAATGAGATAGTGATTATTAGTGTGGGAGAAGAGTAAAGACTACAGGCCGTGGTCCAGTAGTACTAGTACTAATATACAAGACCACCGTGTATGGTCTACCTTCTCAAAGAATCCAGGGAGGCAGGGGTAGGGAATCGATGGGACTTGTCTTTATTGCGATGGACACTTCAATGGTCTTTGGCGCCGCCTAAAATCCAGTATATAATAAGGGGAGTGCGAGCCGGGTGGTCGTCACGGGAATCGGCACACACATCCCGCGTGCGTGTGTCATGTGTTGATGGGGCAATGACGCGCGCAACTGCTGCACGATCACGTTGGCACGTCCAACTCCGTCGAACTCCACGTGACAGGAACGCACGGGATATTTATGAGTCTAGAATATGCTGTGCCATTTTAGTTGTGATCAAATTATGTTTAGTATGCGAGATATTACTTCTTCTTTTTTGATAATCGACAAATGCCCGCGTGGACACAACGCACGAAACCGTTGCTCGTCCTTGATCAGATGAGCACCCCACTATGTGTACACGCAATCGACCATTCGGAGAAACTACCTCGAGCACGATGCCCCCACGCCGTGGCAATGTCAGGTCCAAGCCGTCCTGACATGGGTATACCCTACAGGTACTCGAGCTTGGTATATACGGTCTAAATACATACAGGCCCACGGTGTCGCCAAGGCCCAATGAAAGGACTCGAGTAACATGCGGACTCTCGATTGCTTGAAGGACAAGAAGAAGCTAAAGATAGAAAGTTTGAAGGGGAAAACCCTAACTTGTAACCGACTCGACCTGCTACCCGAGACCTGGCCTATCTATATAAAGGCTAGGAGGGGGCGGCTAGGAGGACACACGCAACCCTAGTTTCCACAGCCCTCGCCAGATTGCATCTGCGCACACCATTGTAACTTTCGACTCCTTCGATAATTCCACGAGCAGACAAGCAGGAGTAGGGACCTCTACGAGGCTTGAACCTGGGTAAATCCTTTGTCCCCTGTGTGCTCGTTTGCTAGCCGATAGATGTCTCCAGTTCTCCCTCCTTCTCCAAAACCCAAGTACATAACAATTGGCATTGATGAGTTAAACCCTCATCAATTGGCGCCGTCTGTGGGAATCGGGAGTGCTGATGTTGCAGCTTCTTTGGCCCCATCAACTGCGATCTACAACTCCGCAACAGCGGAGATTTGCCAGCTTTTCGGCGCCTTCGACTTCACCGTCCACACGCTGGCCACCCGCGTAGCCTTCGAATCCGTGGACGACGGATTTAACCTGGCGATTGGGAGCTTCCGCTTCCAAGTTGGTCAGATGGGCATGCTTCGCATGCCTGATCAACCGACTGCACCGGCGATTGCCCCGGCATCATGGTTCCCTCCATCGATCGGCACCCTCAGCGAGCTCAATGCTCCGGTGGCAGTCGGGAACACGATCAGCGACAGCAGTTGCGACTCCGATCTGAGCGATCTGGCCATAGAAGATCGAACCTACGGTTCCGAATCTGAAAGTTGTGGAAGCAACAGCTTCCCCAATCACTTCATGTGCGCTGTTATCAACACAGGCGACACCTCCGCCAATCGCGGCAACGGCAGTAACATCGGCAATGGCACCGATCCACCCAACGGTGGCAATGGTGGCAACGCCGGTAACGGTGCCAACGGGGGATCAGTCGAACCTCCCAGCATAATCAATGAGCAAACCGGCAAACGCGTCATAATCAGGCTCAACGAGCAATAGTGGGAGCGCTGTCTTGAAGCCCTATGGGGTGCACCTCTACCCTTTCGGTCCCCGCAGGAACTGCTGATGGGCTACCACTGGCTCCTAAAAGAAGAATTCACGGGCCAAAAACAAGCAATCGCGCAACTTGAGGCGAGTAAAAAGGCGGCGGACGAGTCGAGCCTTCGTCGCGCTGGGCTCTCCTCCTACGGAGGATCCTCCTCACGAGGCAACGAGTACCTAGCCAAGAAGAGGCAGTCGCGAATGGCTCACCTCACCGAACAAGAGCGCATAGACGCCGCGAAAGTCCTCGACTTCGGCTCTATGACAGTCGACACGAGAGGCAACGTGGTCCCCAGGACGCCGTAGGCTGTGGTGACAGCAACAACCATGTACCTCGTCAACAACCAGCCACCGGCTGGAGATCCCCGAACTGCCATGCACCGATCTACGATCGCGGGTTTGGGGTTAATCGAGGCCGTCCTCGACAAGGAGCCAGTACCAGACCCCAAAAAGGGCAAATCGCTACTCCTCGCCCTCATCCAACGATGACAGTCACGACCTGTCTCGACGCCGTCGCTCACGGCGACACGATCGTGACTACGATGCGCACAACGACCTCACGCAACGCAAGATCGACAAGTCAAGGGCATGACATGCTCGGTCGACTGACTCGGAAGAGGAAGATGGGGAGCTCTGCGGCGCCAAATGCTTCAACAGATCCATTAGGCAGAAGCGAATGCCTAAAGGATTTAAACTTCCATCGGAGAATCCGAAATTCGACGGTCTACAAGACCCTAGAATCTGGCAAGAGGATCACATCTCCTCCGTCAGGCTCCATGGAGGCAGTCGAAGTACTGCCATGCAATGTTTGCAGCTACAGCTGCAGGGCGCCGCCCGACCATGGCTCAATAACCTCCTACGCGGGTCCATTCGCAGTTGTGATGAGCTGGTTTATAGCTTCGTGCGCAACTTTAAGGGTACGTACAAATGACCCGCATCAATCGAGGAACTGAGATGTTGCCAGTAAAGTTCTAGCGAATAGCTGCGCTCATACATCCAAAGGTGGTCCATCATCAAGAACTCCGCGGAAAACATCTCGGAGGACCGCGCGATTGATGCATTCAACGGTGGCGTCTGCTGCCCAGAGCTTAGGGAGGAGCTGGGCCTCTTGAAGCCCCAGACCATCGACCACCTGATGGAGATCGCGAATCGGTGGGCCGATGGAGAAGATTCGGTGAAAAACCGCGCTCACTCCGACGAGGAGGCGGAACTTGAACGCAGACGCGACCGCCAGGGCAAGCGTCGCATGCGAATCTACGAGGACCGCGACGACATCAACATGGTCGCAGCCGGCTACGCTGATAGATGCGACGACAACCGCAACAGCGGATACCATAGCGACGGATACCGCGACTCTGGGAAAACCACACAAGTGTGGCAACGCCGCACTCGCGACGAGGCACCCGCGACCTCCATCGAGGACAAACTGTCCGGGCTATGCACGGCACACTTCTACATCGACAAGCATGACGGCAAGAGAAATTCCAGCCACCTCCTCAAGGACTGCCGCGAGTTCCTCAAGCTACACGAGGGATTGGTTCGGATGAACCGCAATGCAGTCGAAAGAGGCTACGGAGCCGCTCCAGGCGCCGTGGCACATGGCGCACCACCACCACCACCTGGGCTACCCCCGAACGGAGCCGCACCGGACCAGCACAACGGGGGCGAACCATACCCACGGGCCATGGGCACCATGATGATACAAAAGGGGCGCCCCTCCAACAGGGTGCAGAAGGCCATCACTCGCCAAGTCAACCTGGCCATGCACTCGCCACCATCCACCACTGAGTACCTCAGTGGCAGTGAGTCGTGCATCACCTTCGACAAACGCGACCACCCACCTCAGGTACCTCGCCCAGGTCATTGCCCTCTCGTACTCGAGGCGCAAATTGGAGGCTTCGACATGAGTCGCGTCTTCATGGATGGCGGAAGCGGCATCAAACTCATATTCACGAGTACCTTGCGAGCAATGAGGATCCCTCTAACCTGCTTGGAGGCATCGGACACAATGTTGCACGGCATCGTCCTTGGGAAAGGCGTATACCCCCTGGGAAAAATCAACCTCGATGTTATATTCGGCACGCCAAAGAACTTCCGGCGCGAGCACAATGACTTTGAGGTCGTCGACTGGCCCTCACAATACCATTGCATCCACGGACGCGTCGCGCTCGCTAGGTTCATGGCGGTACCCCACTACACCTACCTGCAGATGAAAATGCCAGGTCCCAATGGCGTCATCACAATCAACGGGAGCTTTGAGCGATCTGACAGTTGCGACAGGGAATTCAACAGAATCTCCCAGTCCTTCGGCATGCAGGAAGAGCTCGGGCGATTGAAGGAAATGACAGACAACAGTCTGCCTCCCCTGAGTAGGCCAAGCTCACCTGATCTCTCCTTCGACTCATCTGTGCACACAAAGAAGGTGCAGGTCCATCCGACAGATCCCGCCAAAACGACCCTCATCGCCAACAACTTGAGTCCCGCATAGGAACTCGCGCTCGTCGAATTCCTCCGTGAGCAATGGGAAATTTTTGCCTGGTGTCCTGCGGACATGCCAGGAGTTCCCAGGGAATTCGCCGAGCACGCACTCAACGTCAACCCCGACGCAAGGCCAGTCAAGCAAATAATCAGGCGACTGTCTGAGCCACGAGCGCAGGTAGTCAGAATGGAGATCAACATACTCCTCGAGGCCAAATTCATACGTGAGATCAAGGAAAGCACTTGGCTCGCCAATACGGTGCTAGTGCCAAAAAAGGACACGGATATCCTACGGATGTGCGTGGACTTCACTTCTTTAAACAAGCACTGCCCAAAAGATCACTTCCCGCTACCACGGATCGATCAAATCGTCGACTCCACCGCTGGATGCGAGCGCCTTTGCTTCCTCGATGCCTACTCAGGCTATAACCAAATTCTAATGAAGGAGGAAGACCAGGAGAAGACCGTGTTTACAACGCCCTTCGGTGTGTTCTCCTACAACACAATGCCCTTCGGGCTAAAAAAACGCGGGAGCCACCTACCAGCGGTGCATGCAGGCTTGCCTCAAGGAGCAGCTGGGTCGCAACATCCAAGTCTATGTCGACGACATAGTAATCAAAACCAAGGAGGAAGCCTCTCTAATCGACGACTTGCGCGAAACATTCGCCAATCTCGATCGTTACCGGATTAAGCTCAATTCGGACAAATGCGCCTTTGGCGTACCATCTGGGCAGCTGCTCGGGTATCTCATCTCCGCGAGAGGGATTGAGGCAATCCCGAAAAAGATAAAGGCCATACTGGCCATGGAGAAGCCAAAGAACATAAGAGGCGTCCAGCAACTAGCCGGACGAATCGCGGCCCTCAGTCGATTTATCAGTCGAATGGGAGAAAAGGCACTGCCCTTCGATCAGCTCCTCCGCAAAGGTGACAAATTCGAGTGGACCAATGAAGCGCAAGAAGCATTCAAAGATCTCAAGCGCCTGTTATCCACCTCGCTAGTACTGGTGACTCCACGAGAAAGGGAACCACTACTGCTGTACATCTCCGCTACTAACCAAGTGGTTAGTACAGTGCTCGTCGTCGAGCGGGCAGAGGAAAATAAGGTCCATGGCGTACAACACCCGGTATACTACCTCAGCGAGGTCCTCACGCCAACAAAACAGCAGTACCCGCACTACCAGAAGCTGGTGTACGGTGTCTTCATGACCGCCCGACGACTGCGCCATTACTTCCAGGAACACCCAATCGTGGTAGTCAGCGACGCCCCATTGGGACATATCCTCAATAACCCCGACGCCACGGGACGAGTCACGCTTTGGGGAATCAAACTGTCTCCATGAGACATCACATACGAAAAGCGCGATGCAATCATGTCACAAGTTCTCCCTGACTTCCTCGTGCATTGGATGGAAAACCAACTCCCGGACAAGCCAGATATGTCCTACCTCTGGACCATGCACTTCGGTGGATCCAAACGGAAAGATGGAGCAGGAGCAGGTGTCATACTAACATCACCTCAAGGGGACAAGCTGAAATACATCATGCGAATGCAGTTCATAGCCTCAAACAACGAGGCTGAATACGAGGCCCTGTTGCACGGGATGAGGATGGAAAAAGCATGCGGCGCAAAGAGGCTCATCATATATGGCGACTCCAAGAGGGTCGTCAACCAAACAATGCACAAGTGCGACGCACTGAATGACAACATGATCGCATACCGCGACCTCTACGATACACTCGAGGGAGACTTCGATGGTTGCGAGTTGCGACATGTAGGTCGTGAAAGCAATGAGGAGGCGGACACACTCGCCAACATAGGCTCTACCTGCGCCCCCATACCACCTAGGGTATTTCTTGAGCATCAACGGCGAATTGTACAAACGCAGCATCACAGGCGTGCTACAACGATGCGTCTCCTTGGCTGATGGAAGAGCAGTCCTCCTCGACATCCATGAAGGGACCTGCGGGCACCACGGCGGCAGTCGCGCCCTCGTCGCCAAAGCTCTACGAGCTGGATTTTACTAGCGCACGGCCATGCGCGACGCCAAGGACATAGTCCAAAAGTGCAACGCTTCGCGGACAAACCACACGCACCAGGCGCAGAACTACGGCCTATTCCATTGGCCTGGCCCTTCGCACAATGGGGGCTCGACATGGTGGGCAAGCTCCCAAGGTCCTCGCAAGGAGGCTACGTCTACCTCTTGGTCGCAGTCGACAAATTCACCAAGTGGATTGAGGACATGCCAGTGACCAAGCAATCAGGTCACAGCGCGGTCAAGTTCTTCGAGTCCATCGTCTACCGCTTCGGCGTGCCGCACAACATCATCACTGACAACGGGACGAACTTCACATCCAAAGAGTTCCAAGAATTCTGCGGATACCTGGGGATCAACATTAGTTACGCCTCAGTCGCGCATCCACAGACCAACGGTCAGGTGGAAAAAGCAAACGGGCTCGTCTATGGGGCATCAAGAAGCGACTCCTTCGACCACTCGAGCAGGTCGCGGGTTGCTGGCCAGATGAGCTCCAATCCATACTCTGGAGCCTACGGACAACTCCAAATAGTGCCACAGGCTACACGCCATTCTTTATGGTGCACGGAGCAGAAGCAGTACTACCCGTCGAAGTTCGGTACAAGGCGCCGCGCGTAGTCGCCTACAGCGAACAAGAGTCATCTCTTGCACTCGAAGACTCCGTCGACCTCCCCGACGAGGCAAGAGAAATCACCGCAAAAAGATCCACGTTCTACCAGTAGAACCTGCGCAACTACCACAGTAGAAGGCTTCGCCCCAGATCCTTCGTCGAAGGTGACCTGGTCTTGCGACTGAAGCAGCAGGGGCATC
The DNA here is from genome assembly GCA_910589775.1 of Avena eriantha. Classification (NCBI taxonomy): domain Eukaryota; kingdom Viridiplantae; phylum Streptophyta; class Magnoliopsida; order Poales; family Poaceae; genus Avena; species Avena eriantha. The sequence continues at coordinate 7,879 of CAJUXJ010001972.1, read as the reverse complement.
TCAAGCTCGAGTCCCCCTGGGAAGGACCATACGTGATTACAGAAGTAATCCCAGGTGGCGCCTATCGCTTTCAAGATTTAGAGATAGGAGTCGCATACTCCAACCCTTGGAACGTAGCACAACTGTGACGCTTCTGCCCCTAGCTGTTTTTCACTTTTACATCGCAAATAAGGCTACTCAGCCACACATTGTACCTCGTACTGTTCTTCAAATAAATATAAGCTAAGTGCCCCAAAACTCTGTGTTTTTATTTTCACTTCTATCAATTTTATACTCGGGGGCTACGCCACCCTACATACATCTGTTCTTCAAACCAATAAACGCGATATCCTGAGTAGCTGGCACATCAATCAAACCCCTTAACACAAACTCAACCCAGCTGCAATGCACCTGGCAGGTTGACAAAGGGATGGCCAGGCTAACGAAAAGGACTCGCCTAGTGCAACGCACCTCACGCCAACAAAGCTGTTTATACACATTCAACAATAAAATATCTATAACCTATACATGAACTTTACAACACAAAAACACTTATGTGCAGGATACAAATCTGGCTACTGCTGCAACAGAGGAACATTGGTTTGTTCCTCGAAGAAGTCGACAATCTCCTCTACTGGACGGTCCACCGCCTGATAGTGCGGCACCATATTCCAAGCAGATCCGGCTGGCGGCGCTGGCGGACCGGAAGCAATGGCGGCGACATCCACGTCAGGCCTATGCACTCGCACCATCGAGAGGAAGCCTTGGCACCAGCCACCAACTGCTGCTTCACGCACTCACGAACAGCGGACCTATCTTGAAATTTGGCCAGAAGGCCAACAGGCTTGATGGAGTGTCATCCAACGGGAACATCGCCCGATAGATGTTCTTCAAACACGACTGCGACTTCTTCAGGAAGAGCAGCACTCGCGAAGCGCGATCCTGCAGGGTCGCCAATGCAGTCGCACGATCATGATCTACCCAGAAGTATCCACTCTCTAGAAGTTGCTCCTGGGTAAGATCATGAAGGTGGATGGCAATCCTATCCCTCTCCTCCTGCAGACAACGTGCGCTAACAACTACACGAAGCAGCACCAACAGCATGAGTACAACGTACCATTGCGGCTAACTACAAAGGAAAAGATGAGGACGAGCAAACTAACACTTAAACTGGTCGCCCAGCTGCGTCACCTCGCCAAGCAGATATTGCTCGCGGGCGGCGGATTTTTCCGCCTTCGACTTCCACACGTCTGCGTTACCACGAATTAGGGGCAACTCATGCTCCAGTTCCTTCACGCGATCACGAAGTCGCAACAACAAGGATAGCTCTTGTACCCTGGAGCGCGGCGGTGCCACTGTCTCATCAAGACATTGCGAATCCGGGTTTCCCCCCACAAGACCACTCGATGCACCCTATCACAAGTCAAGACAAAGGCAATTAAGGCGACCAAATTAACACAAAGGCAAGGCGAACAGATGCATTCAAGATAAGCATCAGTGTTTACAGACACACTCGCTAGCAGACACGTCTTTAGGCTAAAAAGGCAACTGATCAATTATTACAACAAGCTAACTACGGAGCAGCTGGTTTCTTTGACTTCGACGGCTTCAGGGGCTTCATCAAGTCCGTGGTAGTATCAGATGCAATTGACTTTCCGTCGGCCCCTGAGGCCGAAGCTTTCGCCGCCTTCTTCGCACGTTGGAGCTCCTCCAAATTACTTGGCAATAGTATTTATCAAGGAATGGGCATATTTGGCATAAGCAGTCGCAAAGGGAGCGAAGATTACCTGCTGACCATCCGCGCCAACAGGCATCGCCTTCGACACCGCAGAGGGATCTATCTCGACTCCGTTGGCTTGCACCATGGCGAGTGACATCGTCGCACCAGCCGCCCGGAGGGAGTTCTTGTAGGTAGCAGGCACACCCCCGGCGAGTGACTCCACCAGCTTGTCCATATTATCGACCAGCTCTGCCTTTGGCATCAACTCCTCTCGGAGGCGACTAAGGGCGACCTTGGCCTTGGACAATGTATCCTGGATGGCGGCGCTTCGGTCCTCGACCGCAGATACCGTGCTGGCCAGAGCGTCATCACGACGAAGGGCATGCGGGTCAAAATTCAAGTCGCCGGCATCTACACCAAAAATACACACATGGATCGAACTTCTAGTGCCACCGGCAAAACTCTAGATGCAGATAGGAACACCAATAAAATATCTACCAGTAAAGGTACCTGAGAGGGCCTTGGCGACTGAGAACAGTTGCTCTTCGAACAACTTTTCCCTGGCCGCAAAGGAGGCGCGCAGTTCCTCTTCACGCTTCTGCGCATCATCATGAGCCGTGATTGCCTCGTCGCGCCCCTTCACAGTTGTGGCTAATGTCTTCTCCAACGTGGCGATGTTGCGCAGTAAAGCATTATGTTCAGCTACATGGCAGTCAATAATTGGCTATCAGTCGATTACACCAAAACAGAGAGAAGACGATAAGATAAAGTGTAGAAGCACTCACTTTCGACCACGTGGTGACGCGTCTCCAGCATTGCATGCTGGCGACCCATTGCCATCACCTGCTCCGCCACTTGCACAGCTTCCTTTACAAGGAGCTGTCACACAAAACAAGGAGTCAAAACATGGCAACAGAAGGTGTTGACTGCCACACCAAAAAAAGAAGGAAGGATATACTTACATGGTCCTCTTGCGACTCCGAAGAAGTTTGCTGAACCGTCATTCGAGCAACTATTCGATGCTCCCCTACGTGAGGAGAGCTCGAAGAATTGTGCCCGGAGTGGGCCGCCGCCAGAGAAGAAGGAGCGCGCTCGACCTCTACTTTGGCCTTTGAGGTTGCGACTCCAGATTCCTTCACAAACTCGACGTCGCCAGAAGATGACGACGCCTCTTGGCTACAAGACCAAAATCACATTGAGAAAAGGAAAACTCCAGGGCAAGGCCAAGAAGAAGAAAACAGAAAAGAACTAGTGAACTTGGAAATTTACCAGTCAAAGTTGTCAAGATTAAACGTGGCCTCCGCCGACTCTGACGAAGACTCCTTCGGCAATCGCATCTTCTTGCGAGAAGATGGTGCCACAGCACTCACAGGAACGGCAGGAATTGGTGACTCCACACCAGCATCTGCGCCTTCTGGAGTCGAAGGAATCGACGCATCAGAGTCCTTGCTGCGCGAACACTTGCGAGTATCCGGGCTCTCGAACTCGAGGGCTTCCTCTTCCACATCAGAAGGGACAGTTGACTCAGACTCGTCCTCTTCCAAAGCTTCGCGAGGAATAATACCCTCAGGGAGAGGAGGCATACAAGGAAACACCGCCCAATCCTGCATACAGATAGTGAAGATCAGGAAATAGAATAGGTAAACAACAGAAAAATCAGTCGCAAAAGTAAGCTACTGCGTAGCACAACTGTACCTCAGGAGGAGGATTCGAAGCATCGAAAGGACGAACGACTGGCTCATTTGGAAGCACATCCTTGAAGGTGTACTTCGTGACCAGTCGCACCCTCTTATCTTCCTCACTCGCGGACATGACATCGGCAGACACGCGAGTGGCATCATCAGCGCCAACCCATTGAAACATGGGATGGACTCTGGCCTAGAGAGGCTGGACGCGACGACGCAGCCAAGTCCTGACAAGGGCGCAGCCTCCCTTTTCCGCGCCTATGCGACTCTCGAGGTCGCAGACGCGTTGATATAGCACGTCTGTCTCCGCGAGTTCGGAGGGCATGATCACATTCTTCCAAGAACGCATCTTCTTGTAGGGAGTCACGGGATCGAAAGGCGCGAGTCCAAAGTGCTCGTCCTTAGCCTTCTAGTCACGAACATAGAACCCTCTGTCCCTCCATCCCTGGACAGACTTCGCGAGCTTGATGTCGAAGTAGGTGGCGGACGGGGCGACATGGATTCCACAACCACCTACGTCGTAAACTAGAGAGCCAGATGCGGACTGACGCTTCATCTTAAATAAGCGTTTGAAAAGGCCAAAGTATGGCTCGATTCAGAGCCAGCACTCGCAAAGAGTAATGAAACAAGAGATGTGAAGAATCGAGTTTGGGGACAGCTGATGGAGCTGGAGCCCGTAGAAACAAAGGAGACCCCTAAGAATGGGCTGGAGAGGCAAAGAAAGGCCACGAATGATGAATGCAAAAAACATCACTCGAAAACTGGCGGGAGGCACAGGAATGGTCTCACCGCTGGGGACGCGCGCATCGGCGACTGCTGCAGAAATAACTCCGTCTTGGCGAAGAAGACGGAGATCCGACGCCTTGATGATAGAGGGACGCCACGCACCATTGGTCACGCGGGTGCCCGCGACCTTCTTTTTCCCGCCGGCGGCGGCGCTGGTGCCCGCAGCGGGGCCACCTTCTTCTTCGTCGCAGCGACGGTGCCCGCGGATTCAGTGGCAGCGCCTCCTTTCTTCTTTCCCATTGTGCGGCGGCGATGAGAACGCAGAAAATAACTTGGAAATGAGCGGAGTTGGTCCAGAGTTGAGGAGGAGATGAGCGGAAGGAAAACCAGATGAGCAGCAGCAATGGCGATGGCAGCGAGGAAGAAAAAGAGTGTAGATGGAAAATTACCGCCGTAGCGACGCAACTTAACCCCTAGGAGATGCAATCCAACGGCTCACAAAAACCCTACTGGGCGCGTGGCACACATCGCGTTCGACACGTGGAGAAGAGGAAGCGCGAACCGTCCCTCCACTGCTCCCATTACGCGCGGAAATCGAGGAGGCACAGTTAATAATAAGATTACGCACGCCCAGTCAAATCAAAGTCGCAAAGTGGGACCCACCGCTCGTCACGTCCCGTCAAAACCGCTCATGCGGGCAACTGAGGTCATGCAAGCGTCAGCACTGATGTCATCAACAGCTACGCAGCAGAAAACTTCGACTACTTTAGTCCTTGCTGGAATCTTCGACTCCACCAAGCACTCGGGGGCTACTCCCATACGGAGCGCTGGCCACGCACCCTACGATTTTTTCTTTTCTTATTGCAGGGATATAGGCAATCAAATTCAAACCCAATCACTCGAAATACGGTTCGACTGCGGACATGGGTTACTCCCATAGGGAGCGCCGGAAACAATTTTGACTGAAACAAGCAAGCAGAAAGCGGCAGCAGTCGCAAATGTGTTTTAGTCTCTGCCTGAGTCTTTGACTAAAACAAACAAGCAGATTCTTTAGTCCCAGCCTGAGTCTTCGACTCAACCAGGCACTCGGGGGCTACTCCCATAGGGAGAGCTGGCCGCGCACCCTATGAATATTTGCACAAAAACTGTGTGTTGATAACATCCGTACTCACAGATCATGGCGACACCGCCTCATAATTTTCCCTAAAAAGGGACTATGTCTCCTGGGTCGCCCGAATCGTCTCCGCGATGATAAAATTCGGATGCCACACTTAGAGCGTGAAGGTAAGACCTGAATAAGGCCTGGCAACACATTTAACTGCGCACTACCAGAAAAATATCCGTGCCTGCAGGCACGATGAACATGCCTTGACGGACGCGTCAAGTGCTCACACCCATATAACTGGAATTCGACTCCTGTAAGACCTCCGTGGCCTGAGTCGAATTACGCCAGCACTTTTCTGGATTCGAGTCCGGGGACTCGAGTTCGAGTAGATTGCGTTGTTTCACCCTAAGGTGGTTAACTGATACCGATACTTTGGCTATATCAGGCACGTATATCAACAATCCCTATGACATAAATGGAAGCAGTCGAAAATGTACTCATTTAGGCACTCGAAGGCTTCAAAAAGTACCCAGTCGAATCTGCGATTCCACTGGATACTCGGGGGTTACTGACATGGGTATACCCTATAGGTACTCGATCTTGGTATATACGGTCTAAATACATACAGGCCCACGGTGTCGCCAAGGCCCAGATGAAAGGACTCGAGTAACCTGCGGACTCTCGATTGCTTGAAGGACAAGAAGAAGCTAAAGATAGAAAGTTTGAAGGGGAAAACCCTAACTTGTAAACGACTCGACCTGCTACCCGAGACCTAGCCTATCTATATAAAGGCTAGGAGGGGGCGGTGAGGAGGACACACGCAACCCTAGTTTCCACAACCCTCGCCAGATTGCATCTGGGCACCATTGTAACTTTCGACTCCTTGATAATTCCACGAGAAGACAAGCAGGAGTAGGGACCTTTACGAGGCCTGAACCTGGGTAAACCCTTTGTCCCCTATGTGCTTGTTTGCTAGCCGATAGATGTCTCCAGCGCTCCCTCCTTCTCCAAAACCCAAGTCCATAACAATGGGCATTGATGAGTTAAACCCTCGTCACGTCCACTGACCGTCCTGCGTCCCCGGCTCTTCGCTGCATCGTCCGCGCTCGCGAGTCGCCTGTTGAGGCAGCACGTCGTGTCCGACCACGCCAGGACCCATCGACATCGGCACTCGAGGACACCGTGACGTCGAAGCTCGTAGCGGCCGTGCAGGAGGAGCGTGGGGTACCTGCAGCGTCGGACGAGCGCAAAGTAGCAGCCAGGACGGGGGCGCTTGTTGCACCGGCGAGTATGGACAAGAAGAGGAATGAGAAGAAGACTAGGAAGAAGAGAGCAGATAGCTATTTGGACGAGTCCGACTCGGCCAACGAGGAGGCGTTCATTACTCAGTTGGAGGCAGAAGCGGAGGAGAGTGACGTGGACCCGTAGGACTATGAAGAGGAGGAGGGGGAGGACTCCGGCGAGGAGATTGCGTGCTTATTTGAGGAAGGGGGTAGTGTCGAGTCATCAGAGGAGGGCACTGATGGCGGCGATGGCGGGGACCATGGCGTTGACGAAGACGAGGATGAACCGGAAGACGAAGACAATGGCTTCTTCGAAATATGATCATTTATTTTATTTATTTTAGTTAGATAGATGGATTTTCACTTGTTTATGGGGGTTTAGTATCGGTGGCACGGATAGAGAGGTGGCACGGATTGACCATGCATAAAAAAAGTGGAGAAGGGAGGGGTTATCCTGCCCGTTGGATCACATGGGATCAACGGTTGGTGGAGACGATCCGCGTGACATCTGTGTCAGCCAATCAGGGCATAGCACCCAGAGTGAGCACATGTTTGGGATCTCCACACGTTTGGGCATTTGTGAGATTTGTGACACAGAGAGAGAGAGGGAAAATCTCTTTTCACAATCTGCCTATGGATCCACCCATACCATTCAAATGTCATTGCATCTGTGCTCTTTTCACAATCCACCTATGGATCCACCAGTCTCGTTGCATGTGTCTTCTTTTTACTAACAACAACCAGATTCATTCCATGTGTGTTTTTTTCACATACCACATATGGATCCACCAGTGTCATTGCGTGTGTGTTATTTTCACTAAAACAACCACAGTCATTGCATGCGTGTTCTGTTCACATACCACATATGGATCCACCAGTGTCATTGCATGTGTACTCTTTTCACAATCCACCCATGGATCCACTAGTGTCATTGCATGTGTGTTCTTTTTAGTAACAACAACCAGAGTCATTGAAATGTGTGTTCTTCTCACATACCACCTATGGATCCACCAGCGTCATTGCATGTGTGTTCATTTCTGTGCTACACCTATGGATCCACCAGTGTCATTGCATGTGTGTTCTTTTTAGTAACAAAAACAAGAGTCATTTTGCATGTGTGTTCTTCTCACATACCACCTATCGATCCACCAGTGTCATTGCATGTGTGTTCTTTTCACAATCCACCCATGGATCCACCAGTGTTATTACATGTCTGTTATTTTAGTAACAACAACTACAGTCATTTTGCATGTGTGTTCTTTTCACATACCACCTATGGATCCACCAATGTCATTGCATGTGTGTTCTTTTCACAATCCATCCATGGATCCACCAGTGTCATTGCATGTGTGTTCTTTTTAGTAACAACCAGAGTCATTTT